>PVKY010007865.1:0-14532 GCA_004027775.1 Bradypus variegatus
CTCCACCCAGCAGGGCAGGTCAGGGCAGTTATCAAAAATGCAAAAACTACATTTTCTTTGCCTGTTTAAAGGGTAAGGTATAAATCTGTGATCCCACTCTTATTATTATTACTGTTATTGTTCTATATTTTCATCTTGTTCTGTCATAAATTCCTCTCTCTAAGAGGATGACATCTATGAAAACAGTAATATAAAAAAATCTTCCTATGAAGGAGAGAATTTGGGGCTGGCAAACCAAATTTTCTCCAGTAGCCAATGGAGAGTCATTGGTGTTTTAAGCAGAAGAGTGACTGAAGAGATTGGTAGTTTAGAAAGATCTAGAGGCAGCCAGGAGAAGGCTTTGAGGTGAGGGGAGACACTAAGGTCCAGGAGACAGATGGCAAGGCAGTGGTGATGCCAAAAACAGCTCTGAGGGGCCGGCTTCAAGATAGATTCAGGGAACAAGTTCTGTGTCTGCCACTAACTCAGGGCCTGCCTTTGGGCAGGAACCATAGCCTCTCTGACCCTCATTCTCTTCTTCTGCCCAATGGGCATAGTAATGCTACCCAGCAAGGATGTCAGGGGCACTGAATGAGATCCCAGTTAAAGTGCACAGCATGAGACTTACCCTATCACAACTGTGACACATAAAGACACATTTTCAAACAGCAATGAAGCTTTCTAAGACAGGGACACCTGCCTCCACTGCTGCGATAAAAACAAACAAAAAGCCTTTGTCTTCCGGTTGGAGAAGGAATTATTTTTGAAGTGCCAAGCTGGGAACTGCATAGCACAGGAGAATTCCATTGCAGTCTATCAAAGGCACCGAGAAAGAAAACCCTCTGCACAAAGGGGCCTTCCTCAACTCAGTCCAGATGTGTCCCGAGAACAACGTGACTCTGAAGGATTAGGCGAGACCCAACATCACCAAACTGGAGTGTTCTCTCCTTCCACTTGGCTGCTTGCTTCCCTGGCACTCAGTTTCCCAGCCAGAAAGGGGAGATAAACATCTCTTATTTTAGACCTGTGGCGCTTAGTGAGGTAGCCTAGGGGAAGGAAGACATGGTGGGCATGGAGTGGGAAGAACTGGGTGACCTTGGGCAGGTGTTAATTGTCTGCAGCCTTAGCTTCCTGATCTGTTAAATGGACGCTGTCCTCCCTCACCACCTCACTTCTGACTGATATACAGAGCAAGTCTTTGCCAGGTGTCAGGCTCAGGGCTGGGTGCTAGGTCTGCCACCCAAAACACGACGGATGTAGTAGCTGCTGTCGTGGGGCTTAAAAGCTCTGGTCGAGGTCAGTCAGCATCATGGGCGAAGAGTCTCCGGGGCACCCCTGCCTGGGTTGCAACTCTTGTTCTACAACTGACTAGCTGAGTGACCCTGGGCAAGTCCCTTAGCCTTTCCATGCCTTGGTTTTCTTGTCTGTACAATGGGGATAATACCAGTTCTTCAGATTGTTGTGAGGACTTCAAGGGGTAAAATGTGGAAGTTTCTCTAAAGAGCTGCCTATGTATCCTCTCTCCTATTCTTTTTTTTAATTAATTTTATTGAGATATATTTACATACCATACAATCATCCGAAGTGTACAATCGGTTGTTCACATTACCATCATAAAGTTGTTCATTCATCACCCTAGTCTATTGTTTGAACATATTCCTTGTACCAGATAAAGTGAAAACAAGAATTAAAAAAAAATGAGAGTAAAAAAAGAACACCCAAATCATGCCCCTCTCCCACCCTATTTTTCCTTTAGTTTTTTGTTCTCATTTTTCTACTCATCCATCCATATACTGGATAAAGGGGAGTGTGATCCACAAGGCTTTCGCAATCACATTGTCAAGCCTTGTAATCTACATTGTTATACAATCGTCTTCAAGAGTCAAGGCTACTGGGTTGGGGTTTGACAGTTTCAGATTTTTACTTCCAGCTATTCCAATGCATTAAAATCTAAGAGGTGTTATCTATATAGTACATAAGAATGTCCACCAGAGTGACCTCTCGACTCCATTTGAAATCTCTCAGCCACTGAAACTTTGTTTCATTTTGCATCCCCTTTTTGGTCAAGAAGATGTTCTCAATCCCATGATGCCAGGTCCAAGCTCATTCCCAGGTGTCATATCCTGTGTTGCCAGGGAGATTTACACCTCTGGAAGTAAGGTCCCATGTAGGGGGGAGCGCAGTGAGTTCACCTGCCGAGTTGGCTTCACTAGCCTCCCTCCTATTCTTATTGCTCAGTGTAAGGACCTCCATGAGTGGCCCCGTCCCCTTCCCAGTCTCAATTCCTAATATGTTCCCACCATACACAGTCACCCCAAATCCCATCACACCGGGGTACCCCCAGTTGCCAAAGAATACCTTGCACTCTCAAGCTTTTGATGCTGCTCAACTTTTCCCTTTGTATAGAAAATATATCTGAACCACCTTCTACCTGGTGAACTCCCCTTCCTTCTTCAAGCCCAGCTTAAATGTCACCTCCTCCAGGAAGCCTTCCCTGACCTCAATCACAGCAGAACCCCTAATTCTCTTCCCTGTGGTCAGTGAAGGGCTGCCTTTGGGCTTCTAGGGGGCACAGAATGAATCCTAAACATCTCTAGGACCCTCACCAGATATTTCCAGGCAGTGGCTGCTCAGTCCAGGATTTATGGAGCAAATGGATGAGGTCTGCACCACACGGGCAGACTATTAGCTCCATTTTACAGATGATGAGGCTGAGGTTCTGTGGGGTTAAGAGAGTGACGCAAACTCTCCCAGTCATTCAGTAGTGGAGGTGTCCATAGCTGGCATTCTTGGAGGTCAAGGCTAGACGTGCCACGTACGTACAGGCTTGCAATCATGCAGCTTTGTCCCTCCTTCATTAATCCATACGCTCCTTCAGCAGCAAGTCTGGGGTCTTCATTTTCCTAGGCTGCCCTAACAAATTACTGCAAACTCACTGACTCATGGTCTTACAGTTCTGGAGGCTAAAAGTCCAAAAGCAAGGGGTCAGCAGGGGAGAGCCCTTCCTTGCCTCTTCCAGCTTCTCATGGTTGCCGGCCATCCTTGGCATTCCTTGACTTGTAGCTGCATCATCCCAGATTCTGCCTCCACCATCACCTGGCTTCTCCCCTGTGTTTGCATCTGGTGGTCCCCTTCTTACAAGTCACCAGTCATTAGATTGGGACCCACCCTACTCCAGTTTGGCCTCACCTTAGCAAGTCACATCTTCAATGAGCATATGTCCAACTAGGGTTGTATTCGTGGGGCTGGGGGTTAGAATTTGAACATATCTTTTGGGGGGGACACAATTCAACACATAACAGCTGGAACATTCTCTATATGAAAGCACTTAGATCCTCCAAGCACACAACATAGGGCTGGCTGTGCACATCATAGGGACTCAACTCGTAGTTATTGAGTTAAAGTGGCTTGTAAATAACTCCACAGGTTCAGCCTGTCCCTCCTTCCTTCCCCACTCCCTCCTCACCCTGCCCTTTCCCGGTCAAATCAACCAGGGGCCCATCTGGTCTGTTCCAGGCTGTTCCACCCTGGCCCCTAAGTTCCAAACAGAGCTGGTTTGCTTCTGCAGGTTCAGCCACAGCAGACGCCTTCAGCAAAACATCCAGGTGCTCACTCATCTATCCATTGACTCTGGCATGGCCCAGAGCACCAATTACATGCTGGGCACTGGGGAAACAGAGTCAAGCCAGTGCCTGCCAGAGGGAGTGTAGAGGGGACACAGACAGCAACGCCACAACGTGGTCAGTGCTTGGGAGCCCACAGCGGCCTCAAGCCAGCCTGGAAGCAGTCAGGGAAGACTTCCAAGGGAAGCGAGGTTCTGGTCTGGTTTTGTAGGGTAAGAAGGAGTGAGCCGAGTGAAGAGGGAGTGGGAACATTGTTCCTGGAAAAAGGCACAGCAGGAGCCAGGGCCCAGAGGCAGGAAGCAGCATGGCTCGTTCTGGGACGCACGAGTGGCCCATATGGCAGGTTTGTGGGGACGTCGAGAGAGATGAGGCTGCAGAGGCAGCTGCTGTATCCAGACCGACAGGCTGAAAACCCAAAAAATCAGCCGCAGTCAGATTCACATTTAGCAGCTCTGCAAAAATCCTAAACTTTCAGGGTTACCGTCCTGCTTAAAAACTTGGATGACTATTTTACTTTCCTGGCTGCTAAAACAAATGCCATGCAATGGGTTGGCTTCGTAACAGGCATTTATTGGCTCACGGTTTCAGAGGCTGGAAGGCTGGCTTCTTCCCGGGCTCGGTATCTTCCGGCTGGCTGGTGATCTTCGGGGTTCCTTGGCTCTTCTGTCACATGGCGACGTACATTGCCGCATTTTCCCTTCTGGCTCGTATTGACCTCCAGCTTCTGGCTGATCCCGGCAGCTTCTCTCTCCATGTCCAATTTTCTTTGCTTATAAGGATTTCAACCCTATTGGACTCAGGCTTCCCTCATTCAGTCTGGGCACACCTTAGCTGATGACATCTTCAAAGGTCCTATTTATAAATGGGTTCACACCCAGGGGCTGGGTCCTAAACATGCCTTTCATAGGGTCATGATTCAACCCCCAGCAACCTCCTCCTGTTACCAGAGGGATGCAGCCTGGACTCCCCAGGCTGTCATCCAAAGTCTTCCAAAAACTGGCGTCTGCCAAGTGTGTGACCCGCTGCAGCATTCCCATTAGGGCAAAATGGCAAAGTAGTTGGAGTGGGCTCTGGACTCAGTCTCCCTGGGTCCAAATCCTGTCTTCACCCCATAGCGCTGTGTGATATTGGGCAAGTGACTAAACATCTCTGAGCCTCGTTTCCTGCTCTGCAAAGTGGGGCTGAATAACCTCTGAAGGTGACTGGGGTGATGAAGGGGGTCATCCACGTGGGCAAGGGCTCTGCAGAAAGGTGAGCTCTTCCTACCGTTGTCACTGAGCAAGCCCCTGCTCTGGATGCTTCCAGCCTGGGTACACGCTGTCCCCTTGGCCTGGGGACCCTGCCGCTCGCTCTCCTGGAGGCTTCTTGCTAGCTCTGTCCCCTGGGAGGCAGGTTCCCCAGCAGATTGAAAATAGAGATATCTTTTATCATGTACCATATGGAATTGCTGATTGAGACGGCCTGTCTACCTGAATCTCTTCCCTCCGGGGTCCATAACTTCAGAGCCCAGAGGAGGTGTTCAGGGAAGGTTAATTGAATGGATGAATGAATGAATGAATGCATGAAAAATGTAGCTATATGCACTTCTGTGACTTTACTAAGTTCAAAGAGCTACCTTTCTCCTCATGGCAGTTTCAGCCTCCTCCTTTGCCTGAATGCACAAGAGGACATCAGTCCATCAATAAAAAATCACTGCTAGGCCAGATGGGAATTCCCAGACACAGCTAGCTAGGGCACAACACTGACTGGGGGTGGCGCTTTTGATTTTGCACCCTGGGCACCCTGCTGCCTCACCTTAGTCCCAGAACCTGCCCAAGAACCTTCTGGTTGCATCTGGTGAGAAGCCCCCATGCAGAATGGGGACTCATCGTTGAAGGCAAATGTAGGGGCTGCCGCTTTAGTGCCCGCCCTGACCCCGGCCCTCTGCTCCTGTCTGGGCTAATGCCTGCCTGCTGCCCGCGCCTGGGGCCCTCCACCTGCAGGCTCTCTCTTTCCTCGGGGGCCTGGCAGGGCAGGGGACAGTGTGGGAGTGACGGTGGAGGGTGGAGGATAAATACCCCACCCCAAATAGCTCCTCCACAATGGGAGAGGGGAAGGGGACACACACGTGGGACTGAGCCTGGGAGCTGCAGAGCTCACCTGCTCCTTAGTGCATCCTGTGCTGCCTGCATGGCCTCCGGAACTCAGTGCCCCCTCTCCTACTTATGCTTCCTGGGATCACCTCTAAATCAACCATTTTTCTCAAGTCTTCACCCCAACCTGAGAGCACAAACCATGCCAGGATAGGGGACAGAGAATGGCTGCAAGAGAGAAAGTTCTTCAGGAGTCGAGCAGACTCAGTGAGGCTCCCAGCTCCTGGCTGTGTGACCTGGGGGAAATCCACTTAACCTCTCTGAGCCTAGTTTCCTCAGGGGCAGCCCATGTCTGAGTACTGGGCCCGTTACTAAGGCTGGAAGTTCTGAGAACGGTGCTCTGGGCCCTTCAGTCCCAGGCCCAGGCTCGGGGACAGGATGACACTTTTCCCTCCTTGTCCACTGCCCAGAATTAGAATTACGGTCATGCTGCGTCTGACATCTGCTCAAACCAATTCATTATCATTAGGGAATGAATCTCTTAATGAATTTCTGCCACAATTAAGTCTGATTTACAGTAATGGTAATCACCCCTGGAAGCGCACGCTTTGTCCCTTTAATTAATAATGCCAGCTTATCAGCCAACCTAATGATCAGGGGACAAAACTGAAAGAAAGACTCAAACTCCAGTCCTGGCTTCCGCACGGCACCTCCGGGGATGGGAGAAGAATCGGGTTCCTTGGACCAGTGTTGACTACTTGGGAGTGGGGGTGAGCGACCCCAACGCCTCACCTGAATCAGACAGCTCTGCTCCTGGACCCCAGGCGCGGCGGCACGGCCAGCCCCTCCTGTCTCTCCAGAATCTCCCCGACGGCCTTGCCCTGGTCTCCCTGCCTCTGGACTCAGTGGCCAATGCACCTCCGTCTGCAGCCACAGGTTCTGTCCACACTGCAGCCGACCTGAGCAAGCTGCTCCCGTTTCAGAGCCTGCAGGGAGGGCCGCAGACATGCTCAGGACACAGCCTGAACCCCTCTACAGCCCTGAACCCCATCTCTGTCAGGGTTTGCAGCTAACTGAGTGACTGAGGCGGCAGAGACCACAGCAGTGTGGAATCTGATGGGAGAAGGAGCCACGGTAGCCATGTGCAGGGACCGAGGGGACACAGGGGGAGAGTCAGGTGGGCTTTCCTGATGGGGGATGCCTGAGCTGAGTTTCGAAGGTGGCTTTTATAGTGTCAGTGCAAATACCCACTGTTTATCAATCAATCCCTCAGTTTACCTACAGCAACACAGAGATGTTGGTACATTATTATCCCCACTTTACAGATGAGAAGACTGTGCTCCCGAGAGGTTAGCTGTGCCTGCAGTTACACAGGGCCCCTGAGCAGCAGGGCTGGCTCCCGACCCCAGCACTTCTGTCCCGAAGTGCACCCTCTCCCACCTGACCAGGCGGCAGCAACGTCTCTCTGGGATTTAGCAGTGTCCTCCTCCCAAAGCAGGAGAGAGTGAGGCACCACCTTTGCTCACCTTGACACACTCACCCAAAAGTCATAGCTGATGGCCCCCTTGCCCTGACAGAGGCTGCTCCCAGCCACAGGTAACCAGCTTCCCTGCATCTGCACCCACTCTGGGGGCCATGGACTCACACTGGACACCCACTGTGATCACCCAGAGAAGGTGGTTTGCATATGGAAAAACTCCATTAGGAGCAGGATGATGGAGCCAAATAATACAGCTGGATGATGGAGCCAGATGATGGAACCTGATGATGGAACTGGATGATGGAGCCATTTGCTGGGTTCACATCTGAGCTTGGCCCCTTCAGCCATGTGATGTTGGGAACCTGCACCCCTACCCTGTGTCTCAGATTTTTCCAACTAAAAATGAAGATGCCTGTAATGCCTACCTCACAGAGCGCTGGTGAGGATTAAATGAGTTGAAACATGTAAAGTATCTGCAACAGCAGCTTGGCACGAAAGTATTCAGAGTGTTAGTTGATATTATTATTATATCAGCAGGATCATTCCACTCTCAGCAAAAAATTGGTAAGATTCAGACTTTTGCGGTGGAAAGATGAAATGGTACAAATATATCTGAGAAAGAAAGACAACAAGGCTGGATAGAATTTTGAGATAATAATCTATACATTTCCCTCTCTAGATTGCACCCCCTAGCACCCACTTCCTGTAATGAACAACCAGGTGACATGTCTTAAGATACTTCAATTACAGCAAAGAACACAGGCAGGTGTGCCGGGCCGTTCTCCTGACTCCAGGCCTCCCTCCTGCCTTCCTGCCTTCCTGCCTTCACGGGTGGGATAACCTCCCAGTCCCAGCCATGTCCACACTGTTCCGTGAGCTGGCCCCTGCCCACGGCCCTGGGCTCACCCTGGCTTCTACCTGCTGGCTGCCTGATCATGGGCAAAGGACCTTGACTTTTCCCTGCCTCCAGTGCCTCATCTGTCAACGGGGATAGGACATAGAGTGTCCCAACCCCACCTGTCCGTAGGGACACAGACAGGGCCCTCACTCTCCACAGGGACAGACGGTGTCCCTGCCTCACCTGGGCCCTGCTGGGATTAAATGAGTTAAGTATGTAAAGTCCCCCAGAGTCCACCATGTGCCCACTCAGGAGCTGATTATAATTGATGCTCTGTACCCCCCACTAACTTCACCTCTGTATCCCCCCCATCCCCTACCCAGCATGGGGGTCGGGTCTTGAGAGGCACCCGATAAACATTTGTCAAGCTGAATTAGCCCACCTAATGGAAACATCCTTGACTCACAAAGAGCACAATCAGTCCTATTACATGTTAGGCAATTTTTCCGGAGTGCATCCTGCCAAATATTGCACATTCTTTATTATGGCGAGGGTGGTGATATTCATTAAAGGGTAGCACAGTTTCATTAGAGACCCTTATTTTCAGAATTTTATAACTCAACCACAAAAATTCACTCCAGGCAAAATACTAACTTTCGTCTGGAAGTAAATGGATTTATTTTATAAATTTTTATGCATTTTCCACACATACACAAACGGCCAGATAAACCATTCTTTAATGGAAGGATTGCAGGGGGAAAACTTGATATTCTGGCATATGAATCAGAGTCAGGCCAGGGTGTGGGGGTTGCTGCTTGCTCACGACGTGTGCCTCACCAGCCATTTACACTGTGTCCTTTCTTGGAGCCTTTCCAAGTGTCCCTAATGTCACACTGAGCACCATGTACTTAGGGCTTCCTTAGGCCAGTACTGTTCTACATGTTTGATGTGTATGGACGGACTCCCCAAATCATACCCTCGCCTAAAGGTTGAATAGTGAACCCTCAAAATGTATGTTTACCAGAACTGCAGCAGACTACCTTATTTGGAAATAGGGCCTCTGTAGCTGTAACAAAGGTAAGAAAAGATCATGCAGACCCCGAGGGCACTGGTGTTGTCTTTAGAGGGGAAACGAGGGGGGGATTTCGACAGAGGCAGAGAGGGAGTGATGCGTCCTGGAATAAAGGGATATCGGAGTCTGCTGGTGCCAGGGAGAGGCACGACGGGATCCCCCCGTGGACTTCCGAGGTAGCGCGGCTCTGCCGACACCTTGGCTTTAGGCTGCAGCCTCCAGAATCGTGGAGGAATAAATCCTCGCTTCTGTTAGCCTCCCAATGCGTGGTAATTTGTTACAGCAGCCACCGGAAACTAATACCATGGGGGAACGAAGGCTAATGGAGCTCAGGTACTTGTGTGCATCCTTGGCTAGTGAGGACGGCTGAGACTTAAACCAGGCAGTGGGCTCCAGAGGACATTCCCCGTCCCCCACGTACCCATCGGCAGATGTCACATAAGCATACACTGGAAGCCTGCTCCATGACAATCCACACGGTTTCACCTCCCAATCCTCTCCCCAGTTCACGCAGTAATAAATGGAACAACAACAACAAAAAAAAGAACTCAGGATTTTCAAATCATAATCCAGTGTTCCTTCTACTCACCTAACAGCCACCTCTTGTTCATTTCTGCAATGCCTTTGTGATTTCTGAATCGAGACGCCGTGATCCTTGTGCATGTGGACACTTCAGGGACAACACGGTCATTCTGTGAAGAGCTGATCATGGCAAAAGTCTTCAACTTCCTTCAGGCAGTGGGATGAAGAAAGCCATACATGCAGCCTCTTTAAAATTTCATGCATTTAGTTTCATTCCATATGGTGTTATCATCAATGAGTCCTTTTTATAACAGCATTGACTTCATATCTATCCATCTGGGTTGGCATTGTCAGCACATCCACACTTAATTTAAAAAAATAATAAAGCATGCAGGAGAATGGAGAAGGGTTGACCAGTGTCATTAGTGGTTAATGGTAATTTTTACCACTTGATAATTTTACCTATTGTCTGCATTGTTTCCTGATGAATATTTATTTCATAATTAGAAAAGATAACAGAGCCCTTTACATTCAGGGAGGCCCAGGAAGTCTGCAGACTCAGGTGCATTTGTGTGTGATCACTCCTTCTGCAAGGTGGGAGACGTAGCCCCCATCCCCACCACCACCCACCCACCCCCCGGAATCCCGGCATCTCTCTGAGCAGGGCCCAGTGGAAGAAAAGCTTCTCTGGAGAGCTTCAGCAGCCCCAACAGGGTCTGATTTCAGCCCCCCTCTTGGGTCCCGCAGCCATCCAGTGTTGGCAGGCCTTTCCTATCTAAAATGCAAATAGGTTCCTCTGAGTTAATCTGAACCTCCTGCCCTGGATAAGCAACAGGGAAATGAAAAATATAAAAGGTGTACTAAAACTGAGCCGAGACCCGAGCTGGTGACTGAGCCTTTACAGTTAAAGGGCTGGGCCCCAACGAGGGATTTTTGCCAAAATGCACAAGTGCTCAAGAAAGAGAAACAGGGCCCGGCAATCAACCACCCTGGAGGGGAAGGAAGGCCCAGTGGTGCTTGCTCCAGAAGGATCCTGTCTCAGTTTCCCGGGGTTGCCATAACAAAGAACCACAAATCAGGGGCTTAAAGCAACAGAACTTTGTTCCCTCGCAGTTCTGGAGCCTGGAAGTCTGAAACCAAGATGTCAGAAAGGCGTGTTCACTCCAAAGGTTCTAGGGAAGGATCTTTCCTTGCCTCTTCCAGCTTCCAGTGGCTCCCAGCCATCCTTGATGTTCCTTGGTATCTTTGTTTCCTGAATGCTAAAGCAAATACCATGCAGTGGGCTGGCTTAAACAATGGGAATTTACTGGCTCACTTTTTGAGGCTAGTGCAAATGAAGGCATCCGCAAGGCAATTCTTTCTCCCAGAAGACTGTGGCGTTCTGGGACTGGCTGCCGGTGAGCCCTGGTCCTTGGCTTTTCTGACATGTGGCAATGCACATGGCGGCCTCTGCTGGCTCCTCAGCTCCCTTGACTTCCAGCTTCTGTCTGCTCCCTTCGGCTTTTTCTCTCTCTTTCACTCAGCTTATAAGAGTCCAGTAATCTGGATTAAAGCTCAACCTGATTCATTTGGGCCACACCTCAGCTGAAGCAACATCTTGAAGAGATTTTATTTGCAGTGGGTAAATGGTTTAAGTTCAAGAACGTGTCTTTCTGGGGCACAGAGCCTCCAACCACCTCACGTGGCTTGTAACTGCATCTCGGCCTCATTCTCCCCATGGCCTTCTTTCTTGTCTCCCTCTTCACCCAGCCTCTCCCCTGTGGCTGTGTCCTCTTCCCCCTTCTTATAAGGACACTGGTCTTAGGGTTAGGGTCCACCCTACTCCAGTTTGGCCTCATCTTAATGAATAATATCTGTCAAGAGCCTATTTCCAAGTAAGGTCACTGTGCTGGTTTGAATCTATTATGTCTCCCACAAAAGCCATGTTCTTTTAATCCAGTCTTGTGGGTGCAGACTTATAGTGGGCGGGATCTTTTTTTTGAACACATTTTATTGAGATATAGTCACATAACATACAATCATCCAAAGTGCACAGTTGTTCACAGTGTCATTACATAGTCGTGCATTCATCACCACAATCAATTTTTTGAACATTTTCATTACTTAAAAAAATGAATAAGAATAAAAATAAATTAAAAGTAGAAAAGAACATCCAAAACAAAACATCTCATACTCTTCCACACCCCCTCCACAAACATTATTCATTTACTTTTGTTCCCTTGTTTCTACTCATCTATCCATACACTGGATAAAGGAAGTGTGAGCCACAAGGTTTTCACAATCACACAGTCACACCTTATAAGGTATATAGTTATATGATCACCTTCAAGAATCAAGGGTATGGATTGCAATTCAACAGTTTCAGGTATTTCCTTCTAGCTATTCTAACACACTGAAAACTAAAAACAGATATCTTATATAAGGCATAAGAACAACCTCCAGAATGACCTCTCCACTCTATTTGAGTTCTTTCAGTCACTGATGCTTTTTGTTTCCTTTCTCTTTCCCCGCTTTTAGTCAGGAAGATTTTCTCAATCCCATGATGCAGAGTCCAGGCTCATCCCCAGGGGACCATTACCAGGGAGATTTACACCCCTGGGAGTCAAGCCCCATGTAGAGGGGAGAGCAGGCAGTTTACCTGCTGAGTGAGCTTAGAGAGGCCACATCTGAGCAACAAAAGAGGTTCTCTGGGGGAGACTCTTAGGCACAATTATAAGTAGGCTTAGCCTCTCCTTTGCAGTAACAAGCTTCATAAGGGCAAAGCCCCAAGATTGAAGACTTGGCCTACTACAATGATAGTTCCCAAGACTTGTGAGGATATCAGGAGTTCCCCAGGTGGGGAATTTTAATGTTTCCACATTTTTCCCAAGGCCCTCAAGGGGGCTTTGCAAGTATTTTTTATTCTCTGCCCAAATTACTCTGGGATGTATTGAGGTTTCACACTAACCTATAGAAACCAACCAGATCTCACCCCCTATTTAAGCTTCCATGTAATTATGGTATTGAATAAACTGACCATACCAGTTAAATTATATAGCATGCTACAGAAAGTATAGATTTTGCACCAAATAAACATCCCTTCCTTTGGTCTCATGCAGAAGTTGAGGTTTTAAAACACATTCAATATCATCCCTTTCCTTTTAGTCTGGTTTACCTCAGTTCTAATCAAGTCCATTTATTTCATATCTCTACTTGAAGTCTGATCTCTTTTTTCAGCTTTTATAACATTTGCTGTATGGGGTAATGCTCACATTCATAGCTGCTGAACTCTGGTTCTGAGTCTCAGGTGTCACACAGATAATGGATGGGATCTTTTGTTTAGGTTGTTTCCATGGAGATGTGACCCACCCAACTGTGGGTGAGCCCTTTTTATTAGATTACTTCCATGGAGGTGTGAACCCACCCATTCAAGGTGGGTGTTAATTAGATCACTGGAGTTCTTCAGAGAAGCTGAGAGAGACATTTTGGAGAGAAGCTAAGATATACAATCCAGAGTTTGCCCCCAGGAGAAGTTAAGAGCTGATGCAGACCCAGATGCTTGGAGATGCAGACAGAAGGACATTTGGAGATGCTAAGCTAAGAGATGGAGCCCCGAGTTTGCCCCGAAGAAGCTAAGTGAGAACCCACAGATGCTTGAGAAGCCACTGGAATCAGAAGCTGAAAGCAACCTGGGAACAAAGGACCAGCAGACACCAGCCATGTGCCTTCCCAGCTGACAGAGGTGTTCCAGACACCATGAGCCTTTCTTCAGTGAAGGTATCCTCTCACTGATGTCTTAGTTTGGACACTTTTATGGTCTTAGAACTGTAAATTTGTAACCTACTAAACCCCCTTTATAAAAGCCAATCCATTTCTTGTATGTTCATAATGGTAGCTTTAGCAAACCAGAACAGTCATATTTTCAAGCCCAGGGGTTAAAACTTGAATGTGTCTTTTGGAGGAAACAACTCAACCCATAAAAAAGACACACCCAAGTTTCTGGGATCATGGTACTTATAGCCCTCCCTGAGATTGTCTCTCCCAAATCACACATGTGTCTGATATCTGATACAACTGCCACTTTGAGCAACTGGTCACCCTGTGAACAGTCAACAACTATTTTGAGTGTGAGCAAAGGATAACCCAGACATCTGCAGACACACACTCAGGAGGGAGGAAGACAGCCATAGACTGTGATCAGGGAACAAAGGCAAAAACAGGATTTAAAAGGGGGTATGGGAAAGGGATACAGTCAGTCTGGGAACAGTGAGTCTTGTTCACACACTTTTGGAATAAACCGATGAGCGGGCTCCTAACAGTGAAGTTGGCCTGGACAACCCAAGCGTATGCAGAAGGAATGGAGTATTAGAAAAAAAACATCCGGCTGCATTTTGGAGTCTCCGGAAAACCTCAAGAGCCTGGCTGGGAAGCACCCACTCCAGGCCATCCCTGCAGAGCCCCTGCTCCTTCTCCTGCCCCTCTACCTGGGCCAGGTGGGTAGCCCCACCTGCGGAGTTTCTCAGCCCCAGCCTCGTGCCAGCAGCTCGGAGCCCTGTCTGCCCTCACGGCGTTGACATTCTCCTGCCCTCATGCCACTCACCTCCATCAACTAAAGACTTGAGTCCCAAGCTAGACAGCGGGAGGTGGCAGGGTAGGCGGCAGCCCTCCTTCCAGACGGTTCCTTTCCTGCTGCAAATTCTCTCAAGTGTCTGGCAGAAACAGCCTGGGCTTTTGTCTTTGTTTCCTAGTGCCGCCATGACTGAGGGTCACAAATTGGGTGGCTGAAAAACAGAAATGCATTGTCTCGCATCTCTGGAGTCTGGAAGTCTGAACTCAAGGTGTGGGCTGGGCCCTGCTCCCTCTGAAATCTGTGGAGGAGGCTCCTTCCCTGCCTCTTGCAGCTTCTGCTCTGGTTGCCAGCCATGCTTGAGACTCCTTGGCTTGCAGCTGCCTCACTCCAAATCTGC
>PVKY010007866.1:0-14538 GCA_004027775.1 Bradypus variegatus
CTACTGCAACTACCTTTCATAGTCTCCATTGCAAAGGATTTTTTATTAAATGGCAAAAAATTTGTTCTTGTCCTCCTGATTGTAGGTAGCTGCAGCCAGGGCAGCTAAGCATTTGCAATATACTATTAGGCAACAGCAACTAGATCCCTACTCATTAAAGTGATACTAAAGTCTTAGGGTCTTTGTTTTTTCCTTCCCAGCAGGTTGGCAGTCATTCAATTATAGAATAATTCAGTATTGCTGCTTAAATTCACTTTCAGCCATTCATCTCAATTCTAATCTTTATGTTCGAAGGCTTACTACATCCAGATACCAAGTTTCTTCAATTGGACAAAAGCATACCAAAAGTACTTCTGTTTCGAAAGGCTTGGTAAATTTTTGTAAACATTGTTATGCCACGACAGGGCACTAGTCAGGTTATAATTTCCTTTAATTGTTCTTCCTACAAACAGCAACACTGATTAGCTCCAGGCTACTGGCACTCAAAGAAGAATTTCTTCCCAGTCACTGGAAAAAACAAAATAAGGTGTTCTGCAAACACCTTACTTGAGATTAGATTGTGTAAAATCTCTGACCATTAGATTCTGACCATTTTGTTTATTGATCTGGTACAAGTTTTTTAATGGGGTAAGCCACACAACTCCTCCATGTGTCTGTGAATGTATATTTAGAAACATGGAAATAACTGAGAAATTACTGTTCTGCCATAAAACAACCAGTGTTCCATATGCATAATTTGTTCCACCTGCCATGTTTACAAGGCACCCCAAGGAGAATTAGCTTAAAACCCAGCAATCCATCTGCCTCCTAGTTCCAAGGGGTAATTATTGCCTCAACTAAGCAAAGAGGAATGCACAGTATGCTGCCAACCATGTGAGGTGACTGATAAATGTACCTGACAAATCATCCAGGTCAACAGCTTTTCCAATAGTGGCAGGAGTCTCTGGATAATGACAAACACAATACACTACCAACAAAAAAAGGGGGAAGAAAAAATGAACAGAGGCCTAGATTCAATGGGTTGCACCCAGAGCACAAACCCCAACTGTGGATTTTATCATTTCTCATGGGTATGTTAAAAGTAAGAAACAAGGGGGAAAAAAAGAAAAGACAGGGTGGCTTTATGGCAAAGCAATGGTTAAAAAAAAAAACTGATAAAAAAAGAGGACATATGAAAGCAGGTGTTTTCGTTTTTATTAAATAACTTATTGTTAACTCGACTTCCCTAAGTATTCATTAAACATTTTTTTAAAACAAAGCATCAGTTAACATTTACTAAGCATGTACAATGTTTTATTTACTGTGCACACAAAATAGAGCCTAGCCTCCAGCACAATGTAAACTTAACTGTCTCCAACTAAGGTCACAGTGACTAAGACTGAATAAAAAAATGTAAGGAATAGACTGTTTCAACACTAGAATGATGTCCAAGTGCAAAGACACACGTGCTGATGAAATTCACAAAATACATGCATATCTTCAAAGATATTCTGTTTATAAGAAGCTATTAAAAAAAGAGCTCTTTGGGGACCATCCCAAATGAATTGCAAAAGGTCACACATGACTCCTTCCCTCTGAAAATGAGACAGATACAACATATAAATTAGCATATAGAATATCAAGTCATTAAGTGTTCTTTGTTAAGGATCCCATGGGAAGTGGAGGGGGGTAGAAATGGAGAAAGCAGGTAAAAATAGGTCTCTTTGAAATTGTTCCCAGACTTCTAAATTTCAAAGATCAGCAAAATTAAAACACAGAGTGGGAATAAACAAAACATCAACAGAGTTATTTATTTTGCTTAAGTATAACTAATATCCATTCCTATGATTTTTTTAAATAATGCAAATAATGGGAAAGTCAGACTCTTACAATAAAGAATAACTTTATATTGAGTAAATTTAATGTCAAGTAAACTCACTATGTTATTCTCATTTAAGAAATGAATACCTTAAAACATATATTGCTCTAGCTGCTCTTCACAATTGAAAGCTTTGATACAGATTTGGGGGAAAAATCTATAGCTTGCAATTATGAAAATATAATTTCAAATTAAGATATTATGTGTATGAATGTATGTATGGATATATATACGTATGTATGTGTGTGTATATATATATACACACACACATATATAGGTATAATTATGTATCTCATTGTCTTTGAGTAGTATCTTTTTCTACAAATTCTTAACCAGATTGTAAGAATCCCCCTAAATGTCCTCCTTCACATTATACACACACACACACACAAAAACACACACATGCATTGACATATGTAATGCAGATAAGCAAGAATGATCACTGTCAGGCTTTTAAGTCATGATGACAACAGACACTTCTAAATTATTTTAGTTTTGTTCCAGCTGAGGAGGGCATTTTTAATGTTTGAATGTACCCTGTCTCTGACTTAACTTCCATGAGTAAGCCGTGAACACATATTCTGGCCTCAGTCTTTAATGGCTGGATTAAAACCAGCTCTGTCCTCCTGCTGGCTACACGTGTTCGATTTGCCACCTCACTGCCTGCAGCACCAGTGTTCCCCACAGCACCAAACCCATTCATTTCCCAGGCACTGACTGACCTCCTAGACTATTAACATGTCCCTACAGGCCTTGCTCCTGTCAGTTTTAGTTTGCACAGCACTCAAAGCCTTTGCCCGTTTATCACAGCTCTGGAGGAAAGGAAAGCAAGTTAGGGAAGGCACTGGACCCAAACCTTGGGGAACTGCCAACACAGGACAATGAGAAAGAGGAAGGGGCCCAGGAATGGAGGGAGCCCCGCATGGAGACAGGACGTGAGGCTAAAGATAGAAAGGGGTTTACAGAAACCCATAATTATAAGCTTCTGCCACTCAATTCTCAGCTGGTTAATGGCAGAAGGATCAATATCTACTTTCGATTTTAATGTACAGCATTATGGGCTTAGTGGGAGACAAGTCTCCTGGGAAGGAGGGATGGTTCAGGCTATGGATCTTAGAGAGAAGGATTCATTGTCAAAATTAATAATTTTATTTGTTTGCCTTTTACTTTTCCATAGTGTATTTGGGGTTTTCCTCTTGTTTTGTTTTGAACAACTTTTTCTTGTTATGATAACATTACTCACCCTGCAGTCAGTCACAGAGAAATTTATTTATGTGGAGTGTATATCTGGAATAAATGTGGAATTGAGTCACATAAACAAAGTCATGTCAGTTTGAAATTATGTCCCCAGGGCTCATCCCCACTCAACCAGAGTGAGCCCTGAGCTCCAAAATGGAGTTAAAGTAAACAGAATTACACTCTGCAAATATAACTCTAGGTCCCAGGAATCTTAACTGTCCTAGCTTGTCATTTTCCTTTTTTTCTTCCTGGAAGAGTATCAAGCAAACCATCAATGGGTTCCCATTTAAAAGTAGATTCATATAATTCAAATGGCAAGAAGTCTTAACATATATATATATATATATATATATATATATATATATATATATATATATATATATATATATATATATATTTGTCCATATTCTTTCAGAACCAGGCAGAAAAGGCTTTGTAGAGAAAACAATAAGGCAGCACAGTATTTCTAAAATACAACTTATGCATGGAATGGAATTATTTAGTGAAAATATGTAATAAATCCAAAGCTACTCTTTAATATCTCCAAAAAATGTTGTTGGCAGCACTAAATGGAATGTTGCATCTGCTGAATTAGGGTATTAATAATAGTATCTTGACTCACTTGTCCCTCTTCATAAATGCTTTTATATTCAAATTATATTTTCCCTAAATCAATTCTAAAAAATGATCTCCTGTGAAACATTCTTCACCAATCAAAGACAATCACTACTTTAGATTTTACCCAAATCCATAATACTTTTCACAGAACGTAAGTCCTTTAAGTCATGTGCTTCAATGGGTATAAAGGGCTCTATCAAATGATAATGTGGGCACCTTCAGGAGCTATAAAGAGACTTGTACCCTTAACAAATATGCTCACAACCCTAAGGAAACTTTCTTGATCAGTTCCAAAACTGACCTCTACGGTTCATCATTTTAAGAATCATCATTTATTAAGCACATCTATCTATAAGCCAGGCACTGTGCTAACAGCCTTAGACACAATGTTTCATATAACCTCAAAAACAATTCTATAAGGTAGATATTATCATTCCATTTTATGGATGTAACTGACGCTGAAGTAGAGTATATAACATGCCCAAGGTCACATAGCTTCTAAGTGGAGGAAGGGGCAAGGACTGCAGTAAGGCCTGGAAGATTACAAAGCCTGTGCTCTTCTCTAACCACAAAGCCAGGTCAGCACTGGGAAATAACCCTTCTTGATCCTGACCTCATTAATTAGTAGTTGCTTTATTTGGGGGGATTCCATAATCAGAAGTACACAGGCTTATAAAGGTTGCTGGTAGAAAATGCAATCTAATACACTTCCCAGATTTAACAAAGGAATATATTTTTAAACAGTCATATAAAGAAGTTATTTCAAATTCTAAAATTATAAACTAGAATACATATAGAAATAAGTATGTAATTCCATTAGACTGACCTGTTTTTGTAGGTCAAAATGGCCAAAAAGGTGCAAACTCATACGGTTTGTCTTAACAGAGGTCTAGTTCCAGGCCATCATGGGCCCAGGCCAGAACATTCCCAATGCACCTACAATGTTCCTGCTTCGTGCCTGTGCATGGTTTCCCCTGGATACTGTACCTGAGCAGAAGCTGTTGCTGCTAATGGTCCTCGCAGAACGCCCAGAGCTGCTGGGGTTGAACTCTCTGCTTTCTTCCTCAGAGAAAGGAGACTCAGAGGCTGGGGACACCTTGTGCTGTTGCTGGGGCAGATGGGGCCGAAGAATCAAACGGGGAATCCGGCTTCGGGAAATCTCCTTCTCGTGATGCTGCACTCTGTGCTCCTTCTCAAAATTGGACATCAAGAAGAAAACAAAAGGAAAACTGTTTCCCACCCCCTCTTAACTCCTGTCTGCAACTTCAGGATTCAATTTGTAAAGAAATCACCTTTCTGAATACTGAATTGTCACAAAGAGCCAAACAGTCATTCCTACCTTGCTGATATGAGCCCCCAACTCTCCAACTGGCCTAAGTCCTCTAGTCTACTAAATAGCACATGCATACACACACACACACACACAGGCACACTTCCACTTCCATGGACTAGCAAAAAGGCCACCCACTCCCCCATGCCATTCCTGATTCATCTTTCCAACTGTGGCTTTTTCTATCACATTCAAGCTTTTGGCTTTCTCAGAGGCTTCTTATTACTCACAGCACACTCCCACTTATTACTTGACTTTCTCTAGCCTTCCATTTTGCTTTCCCTGAATTAGCTGTGACAATTTGATTTTCTCCTTTCCTGTCTTCTCACAAAGTAGACTCTTACACCTGGAACAATTCTATCCCCAGAGATCATGCAGCCTTATCTTTCAAATACCTCCTCTTCCAGCCAGGATCTTAATTATTCATTAATATCCTGGTACACAAGGCTTGTTGCCAACAGAAAAGCAAACAAAAATCCAATACCCAGTAAGACGGTTTCACCTTTCTCATCATATTTAGCTTTTTTTTCCTTACAGGACAGCCACAAGAAGAGAATTTTTTTTCTCTCTCTCTCTTTAAAAACACAGCATTAAATACACAGGGCCATGCCATGGTAAAGTAATGCCACCAATACATATGCATAAAAAGTAATATTGCAGCAATGTTTTTAGATGTGCAGAGTGCTTTCCCACCTGGTACCTCATTCAATCTTTACAGCCAGGCTGTAAGAGAGAGAGCACTCATTCGTTTCCCTATTTACAGATGAAGAAAGTGAGGCTATCGGAGGTAAGATAGCCAAGATTACATATCATCCAGAAGCAGGATGGACCTGAAATCCATGGACTTTTCCAAGCCACTACCACCCTGCCTCATTAAAATAGATTCCAAGGAGGAGCTACTTGCGAATAATCCACCGTTCCTCCAACCTCTGCAACTGAAAAGAGGGTTTCGGATTAAGCAACAAATACCATTTTGCAACATGAACTCCTGCTCATTTCTCCAGCGGCTCACCAGGAAGGGTCACTGCCAAAGTAAACACCTCAGGGAGGCCCACACAGTGGAGGAATTGAAGGGAAAGCCCCAGCCAGGGGTAACTCTTGAGGTCACTCAAGCACACACCCGATCGAGGGGCTGACAGCCGCACCCAGCCCCGGGATTTGCCCGGCACATCTGTCACCCAGCAGGTATCATGTGTCAGCCACTCCGCTCAGCACACCACACTGCATACTCCGAACCAACGCTGGGTCACTGACACACTGGAGACCTTATTTCTCAGTCACGTACAAATCAAATTCATTTTATTCACGTCACACACACAGGACGGCTAGATTCCAAATCCCAGTTTCAAGAGGTGGGTAACCCTCGAGTCAACACCCAAAATCTTTTCCTCTGGTATCACCTTCCCCATCCCCCGGCTCTCATCACCTTAACAAATGCCCTCTGCCTTCCCATCGCTCCTGTCCCGCTTTGCCCCCCACCCCTACACCCCACTCCCCCGTTCTCACCTGGCGGGCTTCTCGCCCCGCAGGGTCCGCCCTCCCGCGCCCTCCCCGCCGCCGGCGGGCATTGGCCCCCGCACGACGTGCCCTGCTTACCTTGCTCTCCCGCAGGGGCCCCATCGCACCGCTGCCCGCCGGCTCCTCGCGCCGCCGCCGCCGCTGTCCAGGAGGAGGCACCTGCGTGCATGGAAGCGAGGAGACTGGGTTGAGACGGCGCGGGCGGCGGCTGCTGCGGGCCCGACGCGCCTCCGCAGTTCGCGCTCAGCTGCGAGGGCGCGCCCGGCCGCCCCGCCCCGCCCCGGCCGGACACGTGGTGCTGCCGCCATCACCCCGCGGCCGCTCCCCGGGCGCCTCCCCTCGGTCTCTCTCACCTGCGGGCACCGGGGCGGCTCCGTGGGCTCTACCCGCCCGATTGCGCCGCTGGCACCTACCCCCGGCCCCGCGCGCCCCTCCCTCCCTGCTGAGCTCGACCGAAAGGGGCCAGGAGGAGGCCGCGAGCATCCCTATCCTGGAGGTGTCCCCTACCCTCCTTTTTGAGCCTGGCACCCGGTTTGCCGGGGGTGCGCGTCGGAAGGAGGAGCTGAGAAAAACTGCGACATCACTGAGAGCCAAAAAAAAAAAAAAAAAGAGAGAAAGAAGGAAAGTTTCTCGCTCGCGGCTTCTCCCCGCCCTGCGGTTTTAAGTCAACACACAGCTCACCACAATTACCTCAACCGAGACAGATGGGCGAATCCCCCTCCTTCATGACCCCGCCAACCGAATGCTGTAGGACTGACACAGCATCTCATTCCCGGATCGCCAAGGCTGCAATTCTCGTTTGGGGATTTGCAGCAGCGAGCTTTCGGGTGGCAGCCCCGCAGGAGAAGAACGATGAGCTTGGGGAAGCCAAGCCACCAGGAATGAGCCCCAGGCACGCTGCTATGAGAACGACACTGCGCTTGAAATCAGAAAACTGGGCACACACCGGCACTCCGCTCTCTGCAAGCTGAGTGCCTTGACGCAAGCTCTAGACCTCTTTGAACTTCAAAAATTTCACGCTAGAGTGAGGGATAGTAATAATATCTACTTCAAAGGGTAGCTGTGCGTAGTAAATGGGAGAAAGAGATGTGATCGCCTGCAAAAGAGTCTTATCCAGCTGACTGAACAGAACTTTCCAAAGGTTCATTCAACATGACAGGCAGAGAAAGCTTTTGTGATGCAGGCAGGTTTGTTAGAAAAAGCTCAACCTGGGCAACTGAGGATTTAGAATAGGGGTCATGGGCTGGGTCATGAGCCTTATTATACTTGGCTATACTTAAACCTTATTTAATATGCATACTAACTTAAATGTCCCTTATTCAGAATTGGAGATTTCTAAGTAACAGTTGGAGAATATTCTAAGTAGCATTGTGACTACAGTGAAAAAGTGTGTCATCCTTGAAAATTTTATTTGAGCCTCTACCTTCAGCATTTATCCTTCCTCTAAACAGCATTTCTTAGTCCTCACCCCTCAACCCCAGAAGCATGGAATATGAGACTGGGGAGAGCCTGGGGACAGTTACAGGAATCAATTTGCCTTACTCCTATACCCCCAAAGAGATTTTACACCATAAATCTTCATAACTTTTCCATCTACTTAGATCTCTTGAGCAGTAAGGTGGGGGTAATCTTGGGGCTCTTTCTTTGGGCATGTGTGTGTGATTAATTCATACTTCTACTCTGACAGCCTTCTCAGATATAGGTCTCAGGAAAGAGAGGTCTGGATATTTCATACAATCCCTTATTTTAAAAATTATGAGCTTGGGACTTATACTGTGAGATAGAAATGAACTATTAAGGTCAAAAGATGCTTCTGAGGTGATTTCTACTGAGAACTGAGAAGAATTGAATCTAGGTGCCTAATAGCAGACCCCCCCCCACTGACTTGTCCCAGTCAAAACCTCGGAGTCATTTTTCACTCTCCCTCTTCCTCCCTGTGCCCCACACATGGCACAAATGACCAGTGAGCTCCATGCCACTCCTTAATAAATGTCTTGAATCTGATTACTTTTCTCCACTGCTGTCATCTTTTTTTAAATTCCAGACCACAATCATCCTGGATTATTGCAATAGTCTAAATAAACTTGTCTTGCTTCCAACCTTGCCCTTAATTTCCCTCTCGCCAATCAGTTTTTCTGCACAGACATCAAAATGATTTCTTAAAGTCTGAATCAAGCCATGTTTCCCTGTTAAAAGCCAGTAATAACTTCCCAGGAATATTCCAACTCCTCAATGTAGCACAAAGTCCTTTCATGATCTGGTCTTGTCTCTCTCTCCAAGTCTCATTTCTTTCCATTCCTTTTACTGCCTCTGCTCTCCCTCCATGTGCAATGCATATCCCTCAACTTGTAGAGAGCTTTCATGTTCTTTTTCCTCTAGGCTGTTGCACTTGCTGGTCCCTACAGTGCTTCTTGCATCCCTCCACCCACCCTTCTCAACTCAGAAAAATACATTGTTGGATATTAGAGACAGCTTCATCCAGGAAATCTCCTCCTGATTCCCTATATTTACTCCAGAAGAGCTGTCAGGATCTTTTTTTAGAATTCTCCATTTACTTGTCTGTCTTCACCAGGGACCTAACACAGTTCCTGATATAGCTCCTGTCAAATGAACGAATGCAGGAGTGAGTGAATTCTGACTCCACGAGGGGCCCAACAGTACAAGACAAAGAACACAGACACGACTTCTCTTCTGTAAATGACTCAGATAAAGCTGCCTCCAATATGTCTTTGTATTTGATGATGGGGTGTATGCCTAAAAAATCCAACATGAACAGTTGAAGGCTTTTAGTGCAGAAGTGCAGGCACTGAGAGGCTGTGCGGTAGCCCTCTTATCACCATAGCAACGCTGCCAAGGGAAAGGCTGATGATTTAGTTTTCAGATGCCTACTTTTGGAACCCAAGACTGTTTTTATACTGTTCTAAAAGACAAGTTCTACAAGCAATATCTATGCTGCCTTTAATTTCATTCAAGTGTTTCTCATGTCATTAGGAAAAATGTCTTATAACATTAGGATTATATCATCGAAGAGATATAATCTTATTCAACATATTAGACTCATCCTTCATCTGCTTTGAAATATTCTCATGCATCATTTTCACTTCCTACTTAAAAACCTATTGAATTGTCTTGTCTTGTAATGTGGCTTTCCCTTTAAAGTAAATGTATTACTGGTCTTTAGAAAATATAAACTGCTTTAAAAGGATAGGCCCCTTAAAGATGATAAATAATATACCTGTCCAAGCTGAGGAGGGAACAGGGGGAGATAACAGTATTGAAGATCAGGGGGAAAGGAATGTTCTTACATAATTATGCCTAAAATCTGGTATAAGGAATTTGATCTTTGTGTGAAATGTTATTAAATGATTAATGCCTTTATTTGCAAAAAACTTTGTATCAGCAGAGCTCTTTCACATATATAATCTTATTTGAACATCATAAAACCTGTCTGAGGTGTATGTGGCCAATCCTTGAAACCAGACAAGGAATAAAGGACAAGATTTTATTGATAGGAACCCTGCAGACTGCAAACTTCACAGAAAAGACAATACAAACGGACTGCCAAAGAGAACATCTGCACCATACAACAGAGACACATCACAGCTCCCCACATCCACTCGTCCTCACATCTCACCTGCGTTTGCTGGGGACTTTCTTGGACTCAGTCAGGCCTGACAAAGCACCATCTCCTAATCCTATCAGCTGTGCGAGCAAGTGCTGCCGTCTCTCTCAGTGACCTGATGCTGGGTGATCTGCACAGCAACAAGGAGCAGCTGACGTGCTTTACAACACGTCATGAAGAAAAGAAACTGCATTCTGGAGCATCCTGGGATTTTTTTTGTGGTGGGGTGGAGACCCATATTTTTCTTACCAGGGAAAGAGCTGCCCACTTTCCTGTAAGACTGTGTGTGAGTGATCAACCCTCCTCTTTATTGTATATGTGCTATTGTTACTATATGATTAAGACATTTTGAGGTTGTTTAACTGTAATGACTAGGACTCCCCAAGATCACTCCCTAGAGTAGGGGGCACAGAGCCCCTGGGGCAGTGAGGCAAGTGAGTGGCTTGGCGGGGTAGGCTGGAATGTTCAGTGGGTTCAGGGTGTGTCAATTATCTCTGCTCTGAAACCGAATTTGGAAACAGAGGCATCTCTCAGGTAGAGATAATAAATTAGAGAAAAGTCCAAGTACAGAGGCAGAAGTTAGGGGTTGGTTTCAAAGGAGGGTAAGAATATAGTTTTCTGCTTGCCTGATATGAGGTAGACTTGCAAAAATGCTGTCTGCTGCTGGTGGCTTTTTGTCCATTAGTGAGATTAGGGACAGATACTAGTCAAAAATATAGATAAAAAATGGGGACACAAGTAGATGTATAATTATTGGGACAGTGTATTAGGACAATTGACATTAAGATACTCTGTGAGAAATCTGGGGTAAGGTTGCCATCCAGGTAGTTGAGAAGCTGAGTCTTGACATTTACCTAATAAAATGCTTTCAGATGACTAGACAAGACAGGGAGATGTGTAGGTCAGTGGTGAGGGGTGGATTCCTGATACCTGAAGTTAAAGAAGTATAAGAAAGGGCAAAGGAAGTTATCTGTAAGGTAGGCACAGGAAAGCCAAAATCCAGGGGTTGAATTCTGGTTCTGACAGAGAGCAGCTTTCTTTCCCAAAAGACCAGGAGACCAGAAGTTGCAAGAGGGCCAGGACAGCCAAAAATTAAAGCATAGCTCAGTTCCAAGTCAGGCAGTGTAGCTATCTAGAGAGAAGGTGAGGAGTGGGGGCTGAGGCTACCCTCAGATGTGGAAAGAGTAGAGAAGGTACCCCAAGACAGTGGCTCTGAGGAATTCCATTAGCCATCCACAGCAGTCTAAGGTTAGGAAAGAACTTTACAATCTGGATTCCCAGAAAGCGTATCTGTGGCCAGATTTGAGTTAAGGTAAAGGAATCTATTTTCCATAGTATATTTATTCCCATGATTTTGTACTTTCCCCCTTCTTCCAATTTCAAGTAAAATTCCCTTTTAATAATTCTTCCTTTGTTTCTGCTAAAAGATGGGAGGAAGCGGAGAAGAGGAGGAGTCTGAAATTGTCTCCTGGAAGGATAAGAGCATTGCAAAAGGAGCAGAGCGCCCCTAGAGGCTAACTACTATGATGGCAGCTACAGTAGCGTGGGAACACCTGCAAACGCTGCGCCAGACTGTGGGGTTGCCTCAGCAGTTGTGGAACTTTGACTGCAGTTTCATTTCCATCCTCTAGGCAATATCCATGAACCATTTTCCATGGTACCCCAAGTCCTGTCACCTAGTGAGTAAATTTAGACTTTTCTCTGTACTCCCAGCTCCTCTCCAATTCCCAGCAGAAAAATCCATAGGAAAATAAATCCAGAGTTTGGGAATTTGAATTATGCTGTTTCATGTGTCCTCTCTAGCTATTTGCAGAATGAAGTTTAATCAAGGAGGAAAAAAAAATGCCTTTTTTTAAAAACGGGTAACTTCAATATTTTCATTTTAAATGTACTAAAACCACATCATCAAAATTTTGCAAAATAAAAGAAATTACTCATCATCTCATCACCCTGACATCAATTATCTGAATTCCTCTGTGAGCATTTTGATGCTTTGATTTCAGGGTTATTGGCTGTGAATTATGAACAGCGTTATTAAAATGAGAATAAAATTCTGTGATATATGGCATTTTGGGCCTCCTGATGCCATCACATCTGGCTGTTTCCGGATGGCTGTGGTAGGCTCACATGCCTATTGAATTCCCATGAAGTTATTCACCTTTTTCTGTCCTCTAATTGGGCACTAATTTGAGGATGAGGCTATCAGTCCTCCTTACCACTGCTGAGAAACAGCTGGGGCTGCCACTGGAAGTTTGGGATGGTTCCCAGCTCCGTGGCCACAGAGCAAGCAGACTAGTCAGAAGCTTCAGGAAGAGCTGCTGGTGGAGAATTAGCAAAGCCATGGCTGGAGAAAGGATCTCAACCCAGAGGCTTGTAGAAAAACACTGTGTCCCTTTCTGTTAAGAAACCCAAATACTGGCTTGCCATAATGTGATCCTAATTCAAAAGAAAGTAAGAAAATGAAATGGGCTTCTGAAAGTCTGAAAAGATATCTACGATGAGAAAATGTAGAGTCCTGCTCTCTTCTTTCCAACCGTGTAACCTTAGGCAAGTTGTTTAACTCCTTTAGAACCAGCATGTGGTGAGTGCATTATAAAATTAAGGAAGTAAATTAGTAAGTAAGGAAGATCTGGTTGTTACCAGTTAATGTCTTTGGGCAGATTAACTTTTCTGAGGCTCATTTTCTCATCTATAAAATGGGCTGAATAACAGTAATTAGTTCATAATACTATTCTAAAGATTAGACAAGAATATATGCAAAGCCTTGCATTTACGTCTAGCACATGGTTAGGGCATAATAAATATTCTCTCTCCATCAGGATCAAACTATTCCAGCTACCATTGCTGCCTCCTGCTTTCTTGTTTCACATTCTCCTCACCCTAAAGATTTCATTTTTACCTTTTGTTAAAGGGAATCAAGGATTTTTCCCCAGATGACTTACGAGATATTAAGAAGGAAACTGAATTTCCCATTTGAAAAGATGTTGACAGGACTTTTCCTCCCAAAGGTATATCAGAAACAGAGTAGAAGGCATGATAAATGGCCATACTTATCATTCTTTCATTCATCCATTCATCAATGTTTATGTGGTTCCTATTCTTAGCCAGGCACGGGCTCAGACACTGGTTCTGAAGTATTCAAAGATAAACAGTGTTTCCTGTCTTCAAGCATCTTGGTCTAATGTTGACATGGGCATGGTCATCAACTGTTATGCTATTCAGTATTAACATCATGACAAATGTATGCCTAGAGGGCTTACCAGCATCTGAATCAAAAATCAAACTCGGGTCTGAGGCTTCCAGGGGTGAGTTTTGAGCTGTATTTTGAAGGACAAATAGGTGAGTCTATTACAATTTTGGCTCCTGGAGAGTTCCTACCCGTCTCCCTGCCTTCTTCCCTTCTCCTTCCCTCCCTCACATCCTCCCTCTCCCCCTTCTCTTTTCTTCCTACTTTGAGATAGCTTCTGCTGCCCTACATGCTGGTTGCCAATGGACTGATGCAGAAAGGAAGCATTGGGTTTCCCCTTGAATCTATGTCTGAGTGTAGCCTTATGGAAGAAAGAGATTTTGTCTAAGGAATCCTGGTCACCTAGCACACCACCAAGCACAGTACCTGAAGCTCAATCAATATTTGTTAATTACTAATATTTAAAATTTCAAGAACACCAAATTAATACTGCCACCTATTGGTTCATTCATGGATTTTTCTTCTGTGACAGGTAAAGTCTCTTTGGTCTGCAACAAAAAACATCTTGATAACAATGCTTAATAGGGCCTTTATTCAAACTTTAAGCACCATTTCAGAAAAAATTCAAAATGTATAAGTACACATCACTTAACTGAATACCAATTAACAGAATTAATTTTCAGGGAATGTGGGATAATGAGCAGGTGCTTTGTGGCCTGCTAGACAATGTTTCCAAACTCCTTTCTTTAGACAAGTTAGATTAGCTCTCTGAGTTTCTATTCTTATTTGTAAAATAAGTATTTCTACTCCATAGGTCTATTTTTAGGATTAAATTCTATAAAACTTCTAATTAGCACAGCACAGTCCCTTGTGAAAACTAGGAATTCAATGATAAACTTCTTCCCCTACCTCCTTTCTTCACATTCCTCAATTCTCAATGACACTTGAAAGGATAAGCAATATGATTCAATTTTAGCTGAACACTCAAGTACTTCTAAAATAAGAACAGTAAATGATACTCAGATGGTTCTTACCGTAACTATTCCCAGGTATATCTTTTATCTTTGGATAAAGGCCTTTCCCTGGATACCTGATCAATTAGGTATAATTATACTCTTACTTCTGAAGAAGGTGCAATAAGTACCTATTAAATGGGTCTACCCCCC
>PVKY010007867.1:0-14540 GCA_004027775.1 Bradypus variegatus
TGGGTCTTGATTAGTTCCCTAAAGTGCTTAAGAGAACTCAAGAGCCAACACATTTGCTGATGCTTGGAGACACTTGGAGATGCAGACGGAAAGATGTTTGGAGATGCTAAGAGATGAAGCCTAGAGTTTGCCCTGGAGAAGCTAAGTGAGAACCCACAGATACTTAAAGAGAAAGCCACTGGAATCAGAAGCTGAAATCAACTGGGAGCAAAGGACAAGCAGACACCAGCCACATGTCTTCCCAGCTGACAAAAGTGTTCCAGACACCATCTGCCTTTCTTCAGTGAAGGTATCCTCTTGTTGATGCCTTGGTTTGAACATTTCTATGGCCTTAGGCCTGTAAATCTATAACCTAATAAATTCCCTTACAAAGACCAATCCATTTCTGGTATTTTGCAGAATGGCAGCTTTAGCAAACCTGAACACCCCTCTTCCTCACAGTCAGGTCCAGGCACTGCACTGTGCACTGCATCTCTTACAGTCAGAAATCTCTTGCCCTAGGCAACACAACTCGACTGCTCTTTTGCAGCCTTCTCTAAGGTGTTAACGTGAACCATCTGCATGCAATGCAGGATCTGTGATTGGCAAGTCCCTGAAGGTCCCTACAAGACAGGCTGGGCCAGAAATACATGTGCCCCTTATATGCACAAGAGTTTTCTGCTCTCTCTGGAACAGGACCTGTGCAGCTCTGGCCAAGCCTAGGGTGTGTGTGTGTGGGGGGGGGAGTTGGGGGCAGATGTGTACCAGGAGACGCTACTGCTTTTAAGTAGCTTTTTTCTTGATTTGATGCTTGAGTTGTTACTTCAGTCCTTTCACTGTTTTCTGGAGCTTTTGAGAAAGATGCGTCTGGCCAGTTCTTGCTGGTTGGTCAAAGCTTCTGTGAGAGGAAGAATCCCTGAAGTGGCTCACTCTGCCATCTTGAAGCAAGAGGATTATTTTTTCTTATATTACACATCATTTTACAGGTTGGCTACAGCTCAGCTTCACATCATTTTCATTCTGGGTTCCAGTCTGAAGAAGTTTTGATCTGGAAATTGCCAGGCTCTTGGAAAAGAGAAGAGATGCTGGCAGACTACTGAATGGTCCATAAAGCTCCTATTTGGAGGTGACACTTGATACTTCTACTTATATTCCTTTGACCAAGCAAGTCATGTAGCTAAGCCTGTTGTGAATGGGGCATGAATGTATAATCCTGCTGTGGTAATGGCCCAGTAAGGAGGAACAATAAATATTTAGAACAATAATACAGTCTATCACAAGGCTGTGCCAGAGATGTCCATCACTGAGCTTGCCCATCCTCTTTCTACCAGATACATATTCTACTGCAGCATTTTATACCCTGTACCCCCACATACACGTAAAATGTTGACTCAGGGGCAGCTAATATTTCATAGGTAGGTCAGAGTGGCCTGATCCAGAGAGTCATCCAGACCAATAAGTTTCCTTTTCCTGAGAATTTTAACCATGAAATATTGAATGAATGGAGCAATGCAAGGTGGATTTGGAACATCCACAATCAAGACCATGTTCTTTGAAAGTTGAGCTGAGAGCATTCAAGCCAGGATTGCAGAGCAAAAAGTGGTCTTTGCCCCTCACCTAAGTCACTTCCCCACAGGGAAGGGATATACACAGGAGAGCCTGTCAAGTCTCCAGAGCACAGATCTACTTGGGCAATGTCTGTGCCAGGCCTGCCCCAGACTTGTCAGAAGTTCAAACTCCTGAGCCCGGCATCCTGGGCCTTTCCTGGCCATCTAGTTACCTCTTCCAGAAAGTCCTAGAGAGCTTCCTGGGGGAGAGGCCACAGCTTTTCCATGGTGGAGCTGGCCAGCATGGCCAGCAGAAGGCACACGCTGCACAGGGTCACCCAGCTGCATAGATGTGGCATAGTGGGTGCTGGAAGTCTATCAGATCCTAGTAGGTGCCACAGATAATGCGGCTATACTCTGAGGGCAAGAGGTGAGGGACTGGACAAAGGCCACCAACGGCACAGGATTCCACTGGCGATGCAGGCTGCAGGAGGAAGAGACAAGCCGAATCAGTCTTTTTTCCTGGGGCAGAAACCGCCCTGCCCCGCAGCTTCCCCATCAGATGGGCCTCCAGTTTGTGGTTGCACACTCCTGGTAATGAAGAGCCCTTTCATGTTGGTGCTTAGGTACTCATTTATACACAGGATACGGGATCTCACGCAGGACAGAGTTGGTATCCTCCCGGACTCCGGCGGGCGGCGGTGAATTCAGCCGCGGGGTAGTGGCACCCGGCCACGCCTCCTCAAGTAAAGCTCCCCACTCGCTCCCCTTGCCAGTCGCTCCACAAGTCCACACCTTCCCGCCTCTGGGGAGTCCTGGCCACGCCCCTCCCTCTCTGTGATCCAATCACTTTCGGGTGCGCCCAAGGTCACGTCCCTCCTTGGGGCTGCAAACTAGCTCTCAGAGGCTGAAGGCTCCGCCCACAACTGCAACTTGGGTCCTATTGTTATTCAATACAGGGTGGCCACGCCTCCATCCCCCCACAGGCCAATCCGAACGCTCTTCAGGGACAATACTCAGGTCCGCTGCCCAATCGTTTTTCAGTTCTGACCCAGTACCTCCTCCCCTCAGCCACGCCCCGCACACGCTGCGCCTGGTCGCTTGCAACGCGGGGCCTCGCGCAGCGTCAGGGCCACTCGGGGGCCACAGGGACGAGCTGCAGCTGCCACCCGACCCTGGAGTATTAAGGCAGAGTAGGCAGGCGCTTGGCTTGGCCACGCCCTCTGCCCCCCCCCAGCACAGGTCCAGGGGCGGGGTCTGAGAGTGCCCCGGCGACATCATGTGCAGCCCTTCCGCGACTCGGGCCACCCGCCCCCCGGCACCCATGCGTGTGCCGCTAAGCGGCACTGCAGCTGGACAGGCTGGGCAGCCAGGAGCAGCAGAGGCCTGTGGAATCGAAAGCCGGAGGAGTCTGAGCGGCCCGACCCTGGCCCCCAGAACTTGGGAATCAGGACCAAGGGTTGGAGCTGAGGGCCAGGAGCCATATTCCCTTTAGAAACTAGGGATCAGGACCAGGAACCGACTTCCCTTTAGAAATTCAGGGCTCAGGTGCCTCAGAAATCAGAGGGAGACTCCTCTGCCTCCTGTACCATCTTCAGCCAGATAGGCCGTTAGGAACCAGGAGGCCTTATCCGTGGTCATTGGCTCTCCCAGCTGAACTCTTTAAAAGGCAGTACCTTTTTCTGGTCACCACGGGCTGAACTGCTAGTTCCTCTGCCTGGCAACCTCTTCCACAGCTTCTCCCCATAACTGGCTTCTCATTTAATATTCCACTCAACTGTCAACTCTTCAGAGAGGCGACCTTCCCCCACCACTCAATCCAAATTTGAAGCCTCAATGACTCTTTCACTGCTCCTCTTTTCTTGGCCTCGGGAGTGCCCATATGATGTCACACCAACCGGCTCCCACCACCCTTGCCCGGCCCAGCCTGGCCCAGCCTCACTGCTTCAGGGATAGATACACACAGTGGTCTTTCACAAGAACTGTACCGAGCTGGGAGCCACATGTGGCTGGGCCTCTTACCTTTTACCTATCTGGGAACCAGGTGAGGGGTTTTACTCCCTCCTGTGGGAGAGGAGGAGAGGCCAGGCCTGCCTGCTCTGGTCACAGGGCCTGGAGCCTGCCTGGGCTGGGCCTTGCCCCAAGGATCGCCAGGGGTGGCAAGACTGGATACCTGGAGGCTCTGGGCCAGCCCTTCCAGAATACACATTCACAGGGGAGTCTCTAAGCATTTTTTGTTTTTTTTAATTTCTTACAAAACCTCATGTTACCCTCATGAACGCTGAAGGCCCTCCCCCAGGCATCTGGCCTGAGGAGGGAGGCCCCCAAAGCTGAGCAGCTGTCAGCCCCGGAAGAACTGTCTTCCACTTTGCAAAGGGGCCAGTGTAGGGAAGGGGGTCCAGCTGGAGGTTTTGCCCTGTCCCCAAGCTGCAGGGAGAGAAGGCCAGGCCCTGTGTCCCTGGTGTTCCCAGTGCCTGCAAGGGAAGGAAGGAGAGGAGGGTATGAAGGGAGGAGGAAAGGCTGGAGCCACAGATGGGGGTAGGCCAGGGGTCAGGCCCACAATATCTCACCGATAATGTGGCTGCTATCCAGATGCTATGGTAATGCCTATGATGACGGCCAAGATGAGGACGGTGATGGATACACAGATGGCAATCAAGAATTTCTTCTGTGGGAGAAGAAGGGTCCAGGGAAGCTCACTTGTAAAGAGAGGGCGGGGGTGCCTGGACCACGGCGGGGGGTGGGGGGGTGTCTCACCTTCCGTGCCTTCTTCTGATTCTCCAGTGCTGTCTTGACATGCTCCTGCCCACGTTCCACATAGTCCGCTGAGCTCAGAATGTTCTTCTCGATCCGATTGATCATCTCACCCTGCTCAGAGGAGAGGCCAGCTCAGGGGTAGGGTTGATGGGGGTGGAGGACTCTGTCCACTTCAGCCTCCAATGACTGAAGGACATCACTGGCAAATGAAACTTAAGCCTCCTGATCCTGAGGGTGTCCCCTAAGCCCCCTTCTATCACTTGGCCCCTTCTCCCTGGCTCCCCATACAACTTCTTTTTGCAATGGTGACTCGGAGCTAAGACCCCTAAATGGCTCATAAATTCCACAGAAAATAAATCTTTGTCTCCTCACAAATCTGTTGGATTCATCCCATTCTTCCAGGCCTGTCTCCCAGCTGCTGTGAAGCCCTCCCCGGCCCTGCCTTTTCCCTACTCCATCAGCCTTCAGGGTCCTGGTACCCCTACTGAATCTAGGACTCCTAGCTGCAAAAGGACCTTGGTTGTGGCACCACTGGGGTCAGCAACTCCAGGACAGCTGGAACTTCACCTCAACCCATACAACCAGGGCCAGAAGAAGAACGAACTCCCTCTCCCCAACCGTGAACAAACTTTGGAGACAAGCCCTCTAGGAGAAAACTTTGACTAGCGCTTCTGGGGGCAAAAGGGTGGACTCTGTCGAAGAAGGAACCAGGGGAGGCCCACCACAGGCTCAAGTCTGGGGCAGGCTGTGAGGAGGGGGCTTATGCGATATGTATGGAGGTGTGACCACCTGGTAGGCGTGGCCAAGCCTAGTGGAGGCGGACACAATTCTGGGCAAGCCGAAGGATGGAAGTAAGCCCAGGCTGGAGGGCTTGGCGGAGTGGCGCCTCTTGTCAAGGGAAAGAGCCAACCAGAGGATGTGGCCAAGCCTGGAGAAGACCAACAACCTGGGGTAGAGGCTAAAGGTGAAGGGTGGCTGCTAGTCCTGGCTGGGGGTCCTGACAGCGTGATCTCTCATCTGGGGGTGGGGCCAAGCTGGGTGTCTGGGGTGCCCACCTGCATCTCCACCTCAGTAGCCAGAAAAGTGAAGATGTCGTGAAGCTCTCGGATACTGCGTTCAAGCTGCTGGATCTCGCTGTGCCGGGCCGAGATCTCATTTAGGGCCTGCCGGGTGACCTGCGTGTCCTTCAGGATCTGGGGGTTGGACAGGAGTGGAGGGCAGTCACAAGGGGGCCGGCAGAGGTCAGAAGCTCCTGTTGAGCGCCAGAGGCAGCCCTTTGGCCAGGAACAGGTTGAGTGACCCCAGGAAGGCCAATTAATTCCCTTCTGGGCCTCTGTAATCCTTCTATCATATAGGGCTGGGGCTCAGAGAAGATGGGAGCCCCAGCAGAAGGGGGCTGGCTGTGGCCACTCACATTGGACACGAACACCTCACTCTGCCCACTGTCCAGCATCTGCTCCAGCTCCTCGTCAGACACCATTCCAGCATTGGCTGTGAAAGCAGAGGCCAGGCTGAGCCGGGGTCGGGGCTACCCCGGCCCGCCCCCTTCCACGCGGGGCCAGAGTGTCACAACGCACTGATCTTCAGCTGCCTCCGAATCCGCTCCACATTCTTCTCCCGGTATTCGGACTGCATCAAGTTGCACTTGTTGATGATCTCCACGAATTGCTGGGACAGGACCCCATGCTGAGGATGGAGAACATGGGACGGGTACCTCCAGGAGGATCCTGGCTGGGTCCGGGCCTCGGCACCACAGCATTTACAGTGAGCAAAGAGCACGAGCTGTCACGAGTCACCTGCCACCTTAAGCACCTTGTGATGCTCTCAGAAGGCTCCCCCATTTCTCTAAGTAAAAGCCAAAGCCCCTCCCAGTGCCCAGGAGTACCTCCGTGATCTGCTCCTCTCCCAGCACCTCCCGGACTTCATCTCCTATCACTGTCCCCTCACTCCCTCCCGCCACAGTGGTCTTCTCCTTCCTGAACACTCCAGCTCACTGTTCCCCTTCTGCTTAGAATGCTCATTCCTTAATGCCCAAATGTCACCTCTGGATAAGGCGTTCTCCACCTTATTTCAGCTGCAACCCCATCCTCTCAGCACGTTCAATTTCTTCCCCCTGCTCTACCCCCTGACCCCTTAATACTTATTATGTTCTAAAATCATTTACTTATTCATTATGGTGATTGTCTCTCCCCAGCAGAATGTAAGCTCCATGAGGATAGGGATCTTTATCTTTTGGATTCATGGTTATATCCCAAACAGCTAGAAAATGGTCTGACACATAATAGGCATTCAGTAAATATAATGCCATGTATGCTGCTTTGAATGTATTATGTCCCCCAGAAAAGGCCATATTCTTTTGATGCAGTCTTGTGGGGCAGACATATTGGTGGGGATTAGGTTCAAACATTTGGATTAGGGTGTTTCTGTGGAGATGCACCCCATCCAACTCTGGGTGATGACTCTGATTGGATAATGTCCATGGAGTTGTTACCCCACCCATTCAGGGTGGGTCTAAATTAAATCACTGGAGCCATATAAATGAGCTGACAAACAGAAGGAACTCAGTGCAGCTGAGAGTGACATTTTGAAGAGGAGCTACAGCCAAGAGGGACACTTTGAAGAATGCACAGGAGCTGAGAAGAGAGGAGCTGCAGATGAGAGACAGTTTGAAGGCAGCCGTTGAAAGCAGACTTTTGCTCTGGAGAAGCTAAGAGAGGAAAAATGCCCCAAGAGCAACTAAGAGTGACATTTTTGAGGAACTGCAGCCTAGACAGGAACATCCTGGGAGAAAGCCATTTTGAAACCAGAACTCTCGAGCAGATGCCAGCCACGTGCCTTCCCAGTAACAGAGGTTTTCTGGATGCAACTGGCCATCCTCCAGTGAAGATACCCAATTGTTGATGTGTTACCTTGGACACTTTATGGCCTTGGGACTGTAACTGTGTAACCAAATAACCCCCCTTTGTAAAAGCCAATCCATTCCTTGTGTTTTGCATTCCGGCAGCATTAGCAAACTACAACACCATGCATCCTTATTATTTGCAGATTCCATATTTGTGAATTTGCCTGCTTGCTAAAGTTTATTTGTAACCCCAAAATTCACTTCCATGGTGCTTTTGCAGTCCTTTGCAGACATTCAGAAAGTGGTGAAAAATCTGAGTCATTCGATTCACATGATCTCAGCTGAGGTTGAGCAAAGCGACCCTCTGCCTTTCTGTTCAACTCATATGCTGTAAACAATTGTCCTTTCTGTGATATATTTGGTGCCATGTTTTGCACACTTTTGTGCTTTATGTTGGTTATTTCACTATTTATAATGGCCTCCAAGGGTAGTGCTGAAGTGCTGTCTAGTGTTCCTAAGTGCAAGAAGGCTGAGATGTGCCTTACATATGTGTGCTACATCAGCTTCATTCAGACATGAGTTATGGTGTTGTTGGCCAGGAGTTCAGTGTTAATGAATCAATACCTTATTAAATGAGCTCTAATTACCTGCCCCTTATGCAATTTATGATTAAACTTGCTTAAATTTATGTTCAGAGGCTTTCCTTAAATGTTGCTTTAAAATGTTCTGAAGGCAAAGATAGATGGGGTTAAATGGGAGCAGTGACTGAAAGGCTGGTGATACAAAGAACATCAACTGTATGCACATTAGGTAGGAGGAAGCAAAAGATATAAGGCATCTTTAAACAGAAGCATACATCAAACAAGGTTTTGTATTGATTGGTTCAGGAAAAGTGACTGAAGCCTCACAGGAACCTAATCCTGAATTTCCCCTCAGGGCAATGTATTCACTATATTCAATATTCCCTAATTCAGTGTATACTGAGACTTTACAGAACATAACAACCGAAAATAATGAGAATCAACCGTTATTTGTTGCCTGTCTGCTGAACATTGACCTCTCATCTTAGAGCTTGGAGGCCTGTCAGTATGCTGGTTGTTAGCCTGATGCCCAGATTTAACAGGCCAACCTAGGCCCTTGGCCTCTCACATGATGACCACCACTGGCTCCTCCTGAAAAGCCTCCTCTGGGCTTCTGTAAGACTGATTTGCCCTGCCTTGTCCCTTTCTCTGATGTCTTCCATGTGCTAGTTACTTCAAGTTCCTTCCTTGGAGGCATATGTGCTCTCCTGGATTTAGCCACCCTCCTTCAAGATGCCCAAACCTCTCCATCTTCAATCTGGTCTTTTTGCTGAGTTCTGGGCCCACCTACTCCAATCCTGACCTCCCACAACCCCAAAAGCAGCCCTCACTGGGAATCCAGAGGGGGTTGGTCAGATCCCTTCAAAGCTCCTAACTAGGACCTTCAGTGACCTTCTCCAGCAGAGCAGTTCCTCTTTCTGACTTCCTAAATTCTGCCCACAGGCCCAAGCTTTTCCCTGTCTCATGAGCAGCTGGATACCTCCCAGTCATTTCTGACTTCTCCTTCTTCCTTGGACAGTTCCATCAGCCACCAAGTTCTACCTCAGTAATGTCTTTGTCACATACTGAACCCCTAACTCCCCACCTAAGTTCCTGGAATGTCTCCCACAAGAGAATCTTATTGAATGGAGGAAAAAACAGGGTATTAAAATGTATTAAGAGTCAGAAGTCCTGGGTTCTTGACCTTGGGTGAGTTCTTGTTCTCTCTGACTTCAGTTTCCCCATTAGAAAAACCATCAGGTGGCAGTCCATCTCCAAGGGCCCTTCCTTCTCACTTCCACCACCTAATAATCTATTGAAACACTTGCTAAGATGCCCCAGTTCTGGAAACCACAAACCAACCTGGGTTTTTCTCATCCTCATGTTGACTGAGTTATAGTTTTCATCAGCTTCCTCCTTCTGGGGCTCTATGGCTGCAGGAAGACACAGAGATAAGGGGGGAGGGGGAGTGTAAGAGGGATTGACCTCTGACTTCTGAAGATTGTTTGGGAACCAGAACACAGTGTCAAGGCCATATCTCAGTTACATAATTAGTGAAGTGCCTGTCTATATAGGTTTTGTCAGGGAAATATAATTTAGTATAGAATAATTAATTCTGGGCCTCTAACAGGAAAAAAGTGTATTTTTCTTTGCCATATCTGTGAATTCCCACAGGTATGCAAAAGCCTCCTAACGAAACCCCCACCTGCTTGCCCAAAGAATGCACAGTGGGTGGGCAGCAAGAATTGTAGGAGTAAGTGGTTTCATTGTAAATAAGAAAATCCCAGGCAGCCATGTGCTGTGGAAAGTGCATAGGACTAGAACCCAGGAAACCGAGCTTTTAGACTCAGGCCTGTTGTGTGATGTGACTATATCACCAGCTGCTCTGGGCTACTCATTTTCCCATGTACCAGAGGGAATGACAGGGCCAGAGGGAAGGATCTATTTGAGATCCTAGTTGCTCACCCTTCAGCTGCGTGCGGATCTCCCTCCCCAGCTGTTTGATTTCATCCCGCAGGTTCTGCAGGTCCTGCTTCATGCCTGAACAAGAGAAGACCATGAATTCCGAACAGCAGCCTGTACCTCAACAACCCACTCCCGCCACCACCTGCGTGGAACTACAACCCCCATAATCCTAGGCGCTGAGCACGCATTCTGCACCGGAGTTTTCACTCACCCTCTTCGGGAAGGGGCGTGGCCAGGATGGTGACCTGCTGCTTCTCCAACTCCCGGACTTTGTTCTCCAGTTTGACAGTAGTCTGCCGAATTGTCCGGACCTAGGGAGGGTGACAGAGAGGGCTGAAGGAGACATGGGCCTACTCCAGACCGTGCTGCTCGTCAGGACCCCCAGCCCTGGCCCCCGTGAAATTCATGCCAAGGTCCCAGCTCCTTACCTTCTGGAAGAACTCTTCGTCCGGGCTACCCAGCCGGGCCGTGCCCGGGTGCACCACCAGCGCGATCCGCTCCTTGTCCTCATCGTCCGAGCTGTCATCCCCCTGCCAGGGCCAGGGTCATTGGCACCACTTCCTTGCTGCCGCTCTTGCCCCGCGGGACCCACGGTCTTCCGGGTCTTTCCTTCCAGGCCATCAACCACCCCCCACACTCCCCGTCCCGAGGCCCAGAAGTCCTGCACTCCAGCCAGACGCCACCCCGTTCTCCCGACCCCCACCCCGCTCCCCCGACTCCTCACCTGCCTGAGCTCGTGGGTCCTGTCTCGCATGGCGGCCCGAGCTCCCTTTGCCCGGCGCCTGGGCCCCGTGGGCCTCGAGGTTCTGAGTTGGGAATTCCCGTACCTCTCTCACACTCTGACAGCCCCCTCCTTCACCCAGAGGACCCCAAAAGCCCCACAAGCCGCCAGAGGCCCCACCGCTTGCACCGTCCACACCCAATGGGAAGGAGCCGGCCTGGGGGACCCCCCGCAAGACTCCACAGGTTGGAATTCCCTCCTCTTCCCCGCCCCCTCCACTCCGGTAGCCCGGCCCCGCCCCCTCTGGAAGGATTCAGAGCATGCGCACGAGGACGCGTCTCTTCCTCGCCTAAGGGAAAGGGCGGAGGGCGGAAGCTGTCGCTCCCCGAACGGAAGCAAAACTGCCAGGACGTGAGAACCCGCCTCTTTTACCGGAACCACTTTCCATCGGCAATCCACTTGCCAAAATAGGTGGAAATACGTCATTTGTACGTAATCTGAGCGGTCCGGTATCTCACATCACCCCATGGTGCCCTCTCGTCACGTGACCGGCCCGGTCCCAGCCCTGCGGACCGCAGAACGTGCCGCCCCGAGGGTCACGTGTTCCGCTCCCTGAATGCCGTACCTGGGACACCCTTCTCCCCACGACGTCCCTGGCACCCTGGCGTCCGGGCTACACTCCACAGCCTCCATAAGCTGGAATTGGGGGAGAAGAGGCGCTGAATACCCCCAGAGCCCTTTGGAAGCAGTGGGTAGTAGGGTCCTTGCTCAATCCGTCTTTTTTTTTTTTTCGGAAGGGGGACTCCAGGGACATGCGCAAAGACTTCGAATTGGGGGCTGTCAGCATCATGGGACCTTCAGAATCAGAGAATAATATGCTCCCAGTTTTCAGCGTTAGAGAATTGCAGGGTTTTGTTGGCAGCGATTCTGGGGGTGGGAAGTGACCTCACCCAAGGCAGAACTCTTCTTCTGCATACTCCTGGCACAGTCTCTGACAGGTGGGCGGCCGTCCGCCCTGCTTGAACACCGCAGTCCCGCTGCACTCACCACCTTCTGAGCAGCGAAGCCATTTCGGGGCAGCTCAGGCTGAGAAAAGCATCTGCGTTACCTTAAGCCGTCCGCTTCCCTGCCCCTTACACCCCACCCCCACCTCGCACCCTCTTCTACCCTTTGGAGCACAAGGATAACTGCCCGCTTTAGACGATACAACAGGCTATGAGCTCCTGAGATTGGAGCATGACTGTCTTGTTCTTAAGTGAATCCCCAGCGCCTAGTTTAGTACCTACACACATAATGAGCCCTCGGTAAATATTTGTTGATAGAATTTTAACCTTTCACGTATCTGAAGATATATCATGAGCATGTAGTTCCTGGTTCCCTGGTCTCTTCATTTGGGCTTGAGGCTCTCTCCCTTTGGGCTTGAGGCTCTCTCACAGTGACACTTCCCTGACTCTGGCTCTCTAGACATTCTTTTGCACAACGAATATTTATTGAGCACATTCTATGTGCCAGACACTGTTCTAGGACTAACAGACAAAAATTCGTGCAACCAAGGAACATTCTGTGGGAGAAGTGCCCAAAGCCAAGCAGTGATTTTCAGCACAGCCAGGAGTGGAACTCAGGTCTCCTGGATCCCAGGGCTCTTCCCAGGGAGCTTACATGAAGGTTTGAGCAAGGGGAGGAATGGCCCTTTCTCTTCTATTCCCTGGTCAAGAGGCCTATATTTCTGTTATTGAGTGGTTGTGGACTTCTGGCAAGTCACTTCTTATCTCCAGGCCTTGATCTCCCTTCTGTACAGGGAGTTATCAGTAAGGGGGATATCCCCGTGGGTATTCCCACTCTAAAGGTCAATGATAACGAGCTTGGAAACTGTCAAATGCTGTCTGAGTCTATGTGAAGGGCTTTGATCTTTCTGCAACCTCTAAAACCCAGCTTGCCCCGAGTTGGGAATGAGGGAGTGAGCATGGCACTGCCCTGATCCACCCACAGGGGTAGTGAGGGTTGGAGGACCTGGAGATCACAAGGAATTTCTCTGCTCTTGGGTCTTCCAGATAAGTCCCTGCTTCTTCAGTTACTACCACTTGCCTCTTGCCTCCCTAAACCTATCTGCACTCCCACCCACCCCTACACCTGACTCTTTATTCCTCTCTCTCATACTCTGTCTCTGAGTGGTACAGTGGAAGGGCTTTTGGACACCTGACTTCTAATTCTGTGTGTGATCTTAAAGAATTCATTGTTCCTCTCTGGGACTCAGTTTCCCTGTTTGACAACTTGATCTGATCATTTTTGCCTTGCCTAAGATAAGAATTGGGAAATACCAAGTCAGGGGTTAGGAAGGATGCAAGAGGGTCTTGTAAACTGTTGAGGGCTGCCCTCCTCTGTGGGTGTCTACTGCTTTAGGTTCCAGCTCTCTCCAGGCCCACCAGTCCCACCTACCTCTGTTTCTCTGTCTCTTGATGACTTGCCTTCTCAGTCTTCAGCTATAAACTGGAGTTGTTGGGGCCTCTGTTAAACTTCCCAGGTTCTGAGATAAATCATTTAATTTGTGGTCTCTGGATGGGATGGTGACTTAAGGTCACAAGAAGCTGAGCTCAAGGCCTCGTGGGGTGATGTGTGGAATGGAAAGGAACAGAGGCCATCTGAAGAGCCTGACACTTACACCCCTGATGCTGTGGGGGTAGAGCTTTCCAGAGCTGAGGATTGATCTTTATTTTATGGCCTTTTGTCACTTCTCTAGACCCTCTCAGTAGCCTTGAAACTGGGTATATGTTGAGTATATTTGGATCTGGACTGTGTAGGTGTTGGGAGGTGAGTATGTTCTTTCCAGCCTGTGTGAAGGTCAAGCCTTACCTAGTCCTGAGGCTGAGTGGCCAGTCCTAACCCCTCCACCCACAGGTCCAGCACTCCAAACACTGGAGCTAGATGATCTGGGTTCTAATCACAGATCCATCCCTACTAACTGTATAACTTTGCTAGGCAACTTACTTAACCTCTCCATGCCTCAGTTCCCTCATGCAGAAAGTGAGAATAGCAATAAAATCTGCATCACAGGGTTGCTTTAGAGACTAAATGAGATCATATGCATAAAGTGGTTAAAACAGTGCCTCCTACAAAATGAGTGCTGTATAGGTGTTCACTGCTATTATGTCACAGTGATGAAAATGATCAGTACTCCAAGCATTTCAGCAGCTCCAGTGTCTCCACCAGGGATTCCACTCTGCTACTTGTCCAGTGTCTTCATTCCCCTCTCCATCTCCTGAGTTCCACCCTGCACCAGGTCATAGACCAGTGGCCTTGCCAGCTCCTGTGCAGCTCTTGCTTCTCAGTTGGGACCTAACACACCATATATTTTGCTTATTCATTTTGTATATTGTCTGTCTTCACTGCCCCCCCTCCCTCCCCAACTAGAATGCCTAGAATGTAAATTTTCACCTGCCTTATTCATTGCTGTGTCTCCAGGACCTGCAATAGTGCCTGGTACAATAAAGGTCCATGAATGAATGGAATTACTTATTTTTATTTTTTAATTATTTTTTTTAATTTTAGTCCTTTTAATTTAATATTTACATAGTGCTTACTATGCTCCAGGCACCAAAATAAGTACTTTAAAATATTAGCTCATTTCATCCTTATGACAACTCTGTGAGATGGTGTACCAGTTTGAATGTATTATGTCCCCCAGAAAAAGCCATATTCTCTGATGCAATCTTGTGGGGCAGACATATTAGTGGGGATTAAGTTGGAACGTTTGGATTATGTTGTTTGCATGGAAATGTGCCCCACCCAACTGTGGGTGATAACTCTGATGAGATCATTTCCATGGAGGCGTGGCCCCACCCATTCAGGGTGAGCCTTCATCAGTGGAGCCATATAAATGAGCTGACAAACAGAAGGAACTCGGTGCAGCTGTGAGTGATGTTTTGAAGAGGAGCTACAGCCAAGAGGGACACTTTGAAGAAAGCACAGGAGCTGCAGATGAGAGACAGTTTGAAGATGGCTGTTGAAAGCAGACTCTTGCTCCAGAGAAGTTGAGAGAGGACAAATATCCCAAGTGCAACTAAGAATGACATTTTTGAGGAACTGCAGCCTAGAGAGGAACGTCCTGGGAGGAAGACATTTTGAAACCAGAACTTTGGAGCAGATGCCAGCCACGTGCCTTCCCAGCTAAC
>PVKY010007868.1:0-14537 GCA_004027775.1 Bradypus variegatus
ACCTTTATGAAGCAGGAAAATTACAAACCAAGGTTTCCAGTTCTGTCCAGAAAGAATTAACTGGTGCAAGAATCGCCATCATGCCATAAACAACTAGAAAAACTGACAAAATATATAAAGTAACTATTTTTGGGTATTGGACATCGGAAACACGGGACTGTTGTCTCTAAGGGAAGGGAAACGAGCACTATGAGTCAAGTGATTGCCCCACTTTACAATCTGGAGGTGTTTTCCAGTCCATGCACAGAGGGGGCCAAGTGAAACGGAGCCTAGGAGTCTTACTGAATTGAGGAGAAAGGGACTAAAGTTCTCAGAGTCTGAGACAGCTAGAATTTTCAGGACAGAATACCACAGAAGGCGCTGTACAGAGAGAGAAAGGAGGGGAGAGTAGGATGAATGGAGAGGGAGAGAGGAGAGATCTCCAGAGACCTGCAGAGACGTGTCCTGAAATGTTTTTCTGAATACTGATTGGCATATGCATGGGATGAAACTCCACAAGGATGACGAAAAATAAAACCACTAAAAGGGAGTGCGATAAAGCATTCTTGCAGCTCACACAGAGCTGGAAGTAGTTTGTGTTTTCTCCAACCTGAGTGATGAGACTTCTTACTACAAAAGGTGTCAGGTGGAGTCCTCAGAAGGCAATTGCCTTAGAAGACAGACTAAATCAGCACTAGACTAAGTACTCCCCTAGACATATCCTAACAGATCCTGAAAGCAAATCTGGAAAGAATCACAATGATACCAAGTAACTTAACTGCAAGCCAGAACAAAGTACAACACTCTTTAAAGAAATACAACAAAAGCCAGCTCTTAACAATGTAAAATCCACACTGCCCAAACACTGAAGCAAGAAAATTCAACTTTTTCAACTTTTTCAGCAATGCTGAAATAAAACCAGAAATGAAAGAGATGATGGCTCTGGAGACAAGGACATTAAAACAACATTTATAACTAAGCAACACATGTTCAAAATGATGAGTAAAACACAAACATGATAGGGAGAGACATGAAAGATTTTTAAATGACCGAAATGGAATCTCTTGATATGAAAAATACTATACCTAAAATTTAAAAATACACTGGATGAGATCAACAACATATTTTATACTGCAGAAGAAACATCTGTATAACAGAAGACACAGCAGTAGGAAACTATCATAAGTGAAACAGAGAAAAAAGAAAGGTAAAAATAAACATAGCAGTGATTTTTGGGACAACACTAACTGATCTAAACTACATGTAACTGAATAACTATAATTAAAGGCTAAACTACATGTAACTGAATAACTATAATTAAAGGGGGGAGGAGAAAATATCTAAAAAAAAGTGGCCGAAAAATTTTCAAACTTGTTAGGACATAACCACAAACCCAAAAATCTCACTGAATCACAGGCAGACAACACATTAGACCACAGCATAATAAAATTGCTGAAAGCCACACACAAAGAGAAAATCTTAAAAGCAGCCAGAGAAAAAATATACATTATTATGCACAGAGGAACAAATATAAGTATGTAGGCAGTCTTCTTTTCAAAATATATATAAGCCAAAAGAAAATGGAGCAACTGCTTTGAAGTACTAAAAGAAAAAATAGCATAAACGCTCAACTTAGTATTCTGAATCCAATGAAAATATTCCAAAAATGAAGGCAAAAGTAAAAACATTTTACACATGAAAAACTGGGTGAATTCACTATTGTACAAGAAATGTTAAAAGAAATTCTTTGGGTTAAAGAAAAAGCCACCAAATGGAAATTTAACTTTACAGAAAAGAATGAAATACACCAGAAATGGTAAATATAAAATAATTTTTCTCATTTTTAATATCCTTAAAGGATGACTTTTATAACGTAAAAACAATAAAGATATAATGTAGTGTTTATAACATGTAGTATTGAGATATGTGACAATATCACAAATTGTTGGAAGGAATAAAGTATGTTCTTGCAAATTTTTTATACTATATGTGATACACAATATAACGCATGTCAAGAGAAAGAAGAAAGACAAAAAAGGAACAAAGAAATGGGACAAAGAGAAAAAAATAGCAAGATGGCAGATCTAAAACCAATCACATCAATAATTACACTAAGTGTAAATGGGCTACTGAAACCAATAAAAGGCAGAGAATGTCAAGTGAGATGAAAATGCAAGACTCAATTGTATGCTGCTTTCAGGAAAGGCCTTCTAATTATACTATATTACATCAACAAACAATTGGAAATGGAAATTAAAAACAATTGTTCTTCAAAATAACATCAAAAATATAAATTAGCTGGCATAAATTTAACAAAATATATGTTTAGGATCTCTATGTCAAAAACTATAAAAATTGCTGAAAGAAAATTAAAGAAGACCTACATAAATTGAAGTATTCTAATGTTTTTATGGTTTGGAGAATGCAAAATTTTTGAAGATGGAATTTTTCCCCAAATTGATCTACAAATTCCAGTAGAAATACCAGCAAGCAGTTTTGTAAAAATTGACAAGTGGACTATAAAATTTATATGGAAAAGCAAATGATTTAGAACAATCAATGCAATTTTCGGAAGAGAAGAACAAAAATGAATGATTTACACTGATTTCAAAGTTTGCCATCCACCTAAAGCAATCAAGATGGTATAATAGACTCAAAGATCAGGGAAGCAGAACAAAGAGCCCAGAAATAGAGCACACATATGTGGCCAACTGATTTCTTTTTATAAAGTTTCCAGTATAATTCAATGGGGAAAAACTAGTCTTTCAACAAACTGTTCATTTACCTCTACATTAAACTCTACTCAATGTAAATTTTAAGGAAGAAATGAAAATTTCATTATTTACAGATGCTACAGATACCAAAAAAAAATCTTACATAAGCTCTCGGAATTAATAACTTCTCACAATGTTTTCAGATATTAGGGCAACAGTTAAGATCTTTTTTTATTCTAAATAGAACCAATGTGTATTTAGAGGAAAAAATGTAAAAATATATTATAATCTATTCAGTATCAAAAACACTCTGATTCCTAGGAATAAATCTCACAAAGTCATTACTGAGACAAAACTTTCAAAGTCCTAAATAAATGGGGGAATAACCAGTTTATGAGATGATAATGTCAATTCTTCCCCAACTGATCTCTTAATTTAAATTCATTCCAATAAATATCCTAACAGAGTGTATGTGTTTCCATTACCCAAGTGTACAGTTTGAGGGAACATATATATGGTCCACACAAGATGCCCTCATTTCTGACAACAATTACAAATTTAGGGAGTTCCTAAAGTCACCCTGAGCTTCAATGATTCACTGGAAAGTCTCACAGAACTAAAGGAAAGCTATTTTATGCACAGTTACAGTTTAATACAAGAAAAGGATTCAGACTAAAACCAGACAAGAGAAGAGACACACAAGGCCGAGTCTGGGAGAGTACAGACACGCAGCTCCCAGGGGCTTCTCCTGAGGGTCGTGGCAGTGTGACTTTGCCGGCATCTGTTGTGACAGCACACACAGTATTGCCAGCCAGGAAAGCTCATCTAAACCTTGGTGTCCAGAGTCCTTCTGGGGAGCCATGTGTGGACTTACATGCCTGGTCTCAGTTTCCAGCCCCTTAGCAGGTTGAGCTGATACCATGTGATCAAAACCCCTAATCTTCATCCCATTGTCAGACAATCTGGGGACCCAAGCCCCCAGGCAAACAGACACTCCTGTCCTGTCAGGAATGTCACCTAAGGGTTTGGGGATCACCTCCCAGAAGCCAAGGGCAAGTCCAGGCCTCTATGTGGGCAAGGGTAGATGTGTTACTGTAGTGTGTGTGTGTGTGTGTGTGTGTGTGTGAGAGAGAGAGAGAGAGAGAGAGAGAGGGAGAAAACAAGCAGATTTTATATGAAAATGTAAAAGGCTAATAATAGCCAAGATAATCTTGAAGAATAAGCTCAAACATTCTCACTACCAGTGACTGTAATTGAATCCGTATGGTATTCACGTATGTCTACACCAATGGAACAGAATAAAGAGTCCAAAAAATGTTCTTTTCAATTAATGGACTAGATCAATTTGATAACCACATGCTCGAAACAACAATGTTGACCTCCTCTCACCACCCGCCATACCCCAAGACCAATTCCAGATGAATCAAATACCTTAATGCAAAAGGTAAAACGATAAAGCTTCTAGAAGTTAACATATGGGAATATTTTCACATATGAAATGTATGCTATCTTCTACAGGCTATGCTTTTGGCAGTTTTTTCTCTTTGTATGTGATACACCACTTAAAATGTTTTCTTCCACTGCATATTATTCTTATTTGTTTCACAGCAGCCGGCCTGCTAGTGTTTAACTTCTTAGAACTAGCTCACATTTCAAAATCTTCCCTGAGAGATCAGCCATGCCAGTCCCAGCCTACACAGCTACCAGCAATCTAGACTCCTGGAATTACTTCTTTCCTCCTTAGTTACCTATTGTTCCAGTTTGCTAATACTGCCATTTTGCAACACCAGAAATGGATTGGCTTTTATAAACTGGGCTTATTTGATTACAAAGTTACAGTTTTAAGGACATAAAGTGTCCAAGGTAAGGCATCAACAATAGGGTACCTTCACTGGAGAAAGGCCATTGGCATCCGGAAGACCTCTGTTAGCTGGGAAGGCATGTGGCTGGCATCTGCTTGCTCCCAGGTTGCGTTTCAAAATAGCCTTCTCCAAAATGTCTGTGTTAGCTTCCAACAGGCATCTTCAAAGTGTTTGTCTCAGCTTCAGCTCCTCTTCAAAATGTCGCTCTCAGTTGCTCTCCAAAATGTCACTCACAGCTACTCTGAGCTCCTTCTGTCAGTGAACTCTTTATAGGACTCCAGTGATTTAATTCAGATCTACCCTGAATGGGTGGGGTAACACCTCCATGGAAATTATCCAATGAAATGCTTCACTCACAGTTGATTGAGTCACGTCTCCATGGAAACACTCAATCAAAGGACTCCAACCTAATCAACACTAATATGTTTTGCCCCTACAAGATTGCATCAAAGAACATGGCATTTTGGGGGACATAATACATCTAAACCAGCACACCTACAAAGCAACAAACAAACTTAAAGAAGAGAAAAAGAGCAGTTACTGTCATCAGATTCCTTGTTTGCTGCTCTGGAAACTACAGGAGGGTGGAATAATTCCAGAAACTACTAAGGTAAAAGGACTGCCACCCAGGAAACCAGAAAACCTTCACCTAGAAGATGAAAGTTGTACAGTATGCTAGGGTATGGAGAATACAACTTTCAAATACTCACTGGGAAAAATTTCAAGAATTATCTCCTTAGTTAAACAATGAATGAATCAGAATGAAGACTGGAGATTAGGAAAGTGAAGGGGAGAGAAAACTTTGATGAGTGATCAATTTTGCAACATATCTTTCGTAACTAAATATAACATAAACCTTACAAGTGCACACATGCCTTTACATATAAATGCACAATGATAAAGTGATTGCAAATGTGTAACACAAGTAAAATAACAGGTACCAATTATGAATTCTTAAGAGAAAAGACATACTTTCCAACTAAAGTGAACGTATTTGCAGACTAGTGCTAAACTATCTCAGTAAACACTGGGAAGTGCACAACAAAGACGAGGTGAAAACAAACATCTTCTAAATTCACATGTCATCAGATGGGGTAACACTGACTTGGTGGGGAAAAATAGTTGGTACCTCACTTTCATACAAGATTGAAGAAATGGTTTCTTGATTTGGGGTACAGAGGATGGAAAAATTACCTCCGTATCAATTATCTACTGCTGCATAACAACAGCCCTCAAAACTTAATGGCTCCAAACAAACATGATTTATTATTCTCGCGATTCATTCGGGTTGACTGGGGATGCCTGGGTAGCAGCTTTCGGCCAGTGTTTAGGCTGGGGACAGGCTCTGCTAGGACGTGAGGACTACTGGGTCACTCGCCACGATGCCGCTTCCTGAGCTTCTCTGCATGGAGGCAGGGCCAGCGGGCAGGAGCAGGTGGCACAAAGCCTGAATCGGCTCTACATCACTTCCAGACCTCGCAGGTTCCGGCAAATGACACAGCAGGTTTGAAGTCACAGGAATGCTTGGAGTAGGGTGGAGAAAGGGGCCGCGGAACACTGGGGGCTTTGAGTAAAGGGATCGCTTCCAATTAAACAAGGGGAAAAGCAGGCTCAATAGCAATTCAATCACACCAGAAAAAAGTAGGGAAAAGAAATAAGGAGCAAAGTAAAAGAAATAACTAACATAAAGCAAGATGGGAGGAATAAAATCAAGTGTAGTAATTGAAAATAGAAAAGTTGAGTCCAATCTTACTCACCGACATGTTATGAATTTCATCCAGACTTTATCAGCAAAGAGCTATTCTTTTATTTTAACATTACCTTATTTTTAAATAATTTAAAATAAGTTTTTTCTGAGAATGAAAGGGTAATTGAATGCTATGAAATTTATCAAAATAATACATTTATCAAAAAATAAAGGAACAAAACGCATATGCTCACAATAATGATGCTGAAAGGCAATTATTAAAATTCAGATGCCATAGACAATGAAAACTCTCAGCAAAATAAGCCTAAATGGATACTACTTAAATATGATAAGCCAGCACATATTATCCTAAATGGCAAAACACTACAACTCTTTTAATTAAAATAAGTGACTAACAAGATTTTCATTGTCACAATTATTATTTAACATTGTTTGGCATTGTGGAAAGGCAACAATATAAGAAAATGAAATAATGGGTCTAAATATTGGAAAAGAAGAGATAAAACCAGCTTTTGTTTTGTTTTGGGTTTTTGGCTAATATGATTGTATAATCAGAAAACCCAAGATAATCAAGTAAACAAACTGCCAGAATTAAGAAGGAAATTTGATAAAAATGGGTGGCTAAAAGAGAGATGTACAAAACTCAATTGATTTTCTCTATTTTAGCAATAAGTGCCTGAAACAAACGACAAACAAGAAATAGGGCTTATATAAGAAAACTATAAAATCTTATTTTTTAAAGGGGGCAGGGGAAGGTAAGACACTGTGCCATTTGACTTGTGGCTTGTTTTACAGGGTTATTTTGGAAATTAGAAAAAAATAATCATCAAATTCACGTGGAAAAATTGGTACCAGTAATAGCCAAGAACACCAAGGAAAAGAAAAACAGCAAAAGGTGTCTCTTCTCATCAGATATCAAAGACTGCAAGCTACTTTTCCAGAAGATTCTAGTAGGAAAACTGAATACAAAATTCAGTGTGGGGGACAGACATTTTACTTTCCTGGGCATAGAGTGGCTTTATAGATGTTGCCACTGAAACTGTCCATCTTTCTGGAAGAAAACAATAGTGAACTCCTCTCTTACACCACATAAAAAATGAAGCCCAGATGCTTTAAGGGAAAATTTCTTAAAGCCAGAAACCCAGAGGTTATAAAATGAGATACGTATTTGATGAAATCAGTAGATATGCTTTTGAGGGCAAGGAATTAGAAATAAAAACAGAAGTTTAAAAACTATTTGCAGTGCATATGACAGGCAAAGGATTAGAACTGTAATATAAAAGGCTCTACAAACTGACAAGGAAAAGAAAAATAACTCAATAGAAAAATGGGCAAAATATATGAGTGAGCAACCCACAGAAGAAATCCAAATGGCTAACAAATGGGAAAAGATGCTCTGATTCAGCAGTCAGTGAAATGCAATTTGAAGTTAAAATGTGGCGTCTCCTTACAACAATCAGATCATAAACATTAAGGAGAACTTGAACCCCTACTATTGCCAAGATGCCCTGGACAGAGTATAATCCATTAGTTTCTGGTGGAAATGTAAATTTTTATGGCCTTTTTGGAAAGTATTTGACAACATTAATTTATATATATACATATATATATATATATATGAGGGAACATATATATATGAGGGAATATATACATATATATGTTCCCTCATATCATACAAAAACACACATGCCAGTACCTATGGTTATATTTGCAATCATTGTTTCTGCAGCTTTCTTCCAAGTGTGTAGATACAAACTTTATTCCTCTTGAGAAAGAAACTACTGAATGAAAAATGGTACAACTAGATAACTGAAGCAGGACATGCTCTGCAGAGATGAAAAGAATGCACTAGAGTTATTCAAAAAAACCCCGTTTTAGAAAACAATGATGTGAAATTTTGTGCGTGAGAATATGGGTGTATTGGCACAGAAGTATAGAGATTGAAGAAAAATACTGCAAGGCAGGTGTTGTGTGCAACACTGGTTAGTATGGGTGGGAGGGGGTGTGAAGGTGATGGGTGGGAAAAGGAAACAGAAGTGCAAGCACAGTCATGGGCAGACAGACAGATGGGGAGGAAGGAAGGAAGGAGAAGGAAGGAAAAGGAGGGACGGTGGAAGAAGGGAGGAGAAAAGAGAGGTGGTCATTAAAACTTCAGCAGAGGTAGTAGGATTCCATTTTTCATTCTGTGAAACAGTGAGCCTGTGTGCGTAACAAGAGAACAAGTTTCCGTGGTCTGAATATAGATCCTTTCTGCTTGAACTGATTTCCCCGGTTCCATCCCGAGGCCGGCCGCAGCAGGATGGAGAGGGTCAGGGCGTGCCTCAGTTTCCCAGGGCTGCCAGACCAAAGCGCCGCAACAAAAATTAATTTCCTAACAGCCCTGGGGGAAGAAAGCCAGAATCCAGGTGCGCGCGCGAGCGCGTCTCTACAATCTGCTGCGCCCTTTGACTTGCAGCGGAGCCGGATCTCGGCCTCCGTCACACGCGCGTCTTTGTCTGTCTGTCCGTGCTGAATGTTCTCTCCCGCCTTAATCCATTTTGGCCTCATCTTAACCAACATCCTCACAGATCCTACTTCCAAGCAGGATCGCAATCCTGAGACGGGGGCTTCGGGCTGAGCACACATTCGGGGGCGCAGTTCCTCCAAACCCCGCGCAGCGCCTGGTTCTCCTCTCAGCGACTCCGGGTCTCCGCGCGCGTGGCTAGCTCGCCAGGCGCCGTCACAACACCACGCAAGGGGCTGCTTCAAGCAAACCAGACTGCAGAGGCTGGAGGGCTGCTTCCTCCCAGGTGGCCTCCTGAAGCCGGCTTGCCACAGTCCCGGGGGCCCCTGGCTTTCCATCACGCGGCGAGGGCCCCTCCTTTCTCTCCCACGCGCCCCCTGACGCCCTGCTTCTGGCTGCTTTCCGAGCTTTCTCTTTTAAGAGAAAGTGATACCCCTTCCAGTACCACAGTATCCAGTGATACGGATTAGGGCCAACTCTGCTTCCCTGGGCCACACCCCAAATACAAATAACACCTGCAGAAGGGCCTGTGTACGACGGGCTCACACCCGCAGACATGTGGGCTAAATTAAGAACATGTCTACACTGGGGCACATAATTTGACCCCCGCAAGGCTGCTTCGTCCTAGTGCTTTCCTACTTCCTAAAAACAGAAATACTAGTGGTATCCAGCTCTTAGACTGTGGTGGGTATTATGTGGATTAATCGTGTAGAGAATTTAGGACATGCCTGGTATATAGCAAGTCCTGTGTTCTGTTGAAATTATTTCTAAGAGGGGAAAGCTACTGATTTTTATTAATCTTTTATCCATACACTTAATCAAAATTCCTTACTAATACAAGTATATATATTTTTTAATGTCTGGAGTTTTCTAGGTATACAATCATAACATCAGAATACAAAAGTTTTGTTTCTTCTTTATCTTGATTTTTAAAGTTTTCTTATTGCATTCTTTAAAACTTTAAAAGGATGGTGAGTAATAATGCTGATAATAATCTTGTTTGGTTCCTGATTTTAACAGAAGTCATTTCAATTATTCCTCATTCAGAATTCATTCATTTTGAATAAAGAAACTTTATCATATTGAAAGCTTCTTCTAGTTATGTTTTACTTAGAATTTTTATTAGGAATGATTGCTAAGCTCTATCAAATGTCTTCTTAGGATCTTTTAATATATTTTGTTCCCTTCAATGTGTGGAGGAAAAGTTACGTTGGTGAATTTCCTCAAAATAAACCAAGCTTCCATTTTTGGAATAAACCTCCCTTGGTTCAGAGTTTTTCTCTTTTCATGTACCACCAGATGCTGCTCTGCTCGTACAGCTGTTGGAATAGTCACTTCTACACTGTTGAATGGCTGGAGTATCAGTTCCTGTGTTTACCCTGTGTTTTGCACTATGATTCCAGGGTTTGGTGACGCTGCCCAGAGGAGCTGAATGGTTTGTGAAATCCACAAGGTGTCAGTGAGGAGTGTGTGGGGCTGAATTCCAGCCTCCCAGTGGCCATGCTGTGCACTTTGGGGGGGTTATATGGCTAGAAGAAGGGGTGCCTCTTCTTTGCCCAAGGCTTCAGGGGATCATCAAGCCTTATGTACGTGGTTTTTAATGTTCATACATTCAAATATTCAAATTTGTATGAAGGCAGCACAGAGGCTGGAGCCAAGGATATTATAATGTGGTAATTTACCATATTTCTATCTGCCTTTAAAAGCTTAAATTACACCGGAGTTTTCTGCCCTTTACATGTTACTCAGAACTTAATTGTGAACTCATTTAATCATGGTTCCTTAATTCTTTAATCACCTTTCTAGCCTTTCCTTTGTCAATTGGCCAACTCACATTTTCTACCTCTTCTGGGGTCAGTTCTAGTGTCATTTATCTTTTTTTTTTTAAAGAAATTACCCCCATGGAAATGAAAGCACCATGTACTAAGGATGTGTACCAGATTTTTTTCAGCAGCATTATTTGATGCTGGCGTCAAAAAGTGAGTGGAGATGGCTTGATGTGCTGAGCCCTCTATCTTTGGACTTGCCCTTATGAAGCTTGTTGCTGCAAGGAGAGGCTAAACCTGCTTATAGTTGTGCCTAAGAGTCTCCCCCTGAGGGCCTCTTTGTTGCTCAGATGTGACCCTTTCTCTCTAAGTCACCTTGGTGGGTGATCTTGCTGCCCTCCCCCCTATGTGGGACCTGACTCCCAGGGATGTAAATCTCCCTGGCAACGCAAGATATGACTTCCTGGGGATGAATCTGGACCTGGCATTGTGGGAGCGAGAACATCTTCTTGACCAAAAGGGGGATGCAAAATGAAACAAAATAAAGCTTCAGTGGCTGAGAGATTTCAAATGGAGTCAAGAGGTCACTCTGTTGGACAATCTTATGCACTATATAGGTAACACTTTTTAGGTTTTAGCATATTGGAATAGCTAGAATTAAATACCTGAAACTACTAAATTCCAACCCAGTAGCCTTGACTCTTGAAGACAATTGTATAGCAATGTCGCTTACAAGGGGTGACAGTGTGATTGTGAAAACCCTGTGGATCACACTCCCTTTATCCAGTGTATGGATGGATGAGTAGAAAAATGGGGACAACACCTAAATGAAAAATAGGATGGGATGGGTTGGTGATTTGGGTGTTCTTTTTTTATTTTAATTTTTTATTCTGATTCTCATTCTTTCTGGTATAAGGAAAATGTTCAAAAATGGATTGGGGAGATAAATGCACAGCTATGGGATGGTACTGTGAACAGTTGATTGTACACCGTGGATGATTGTATGATCTGTGAATATATCTCAATAAAACTGAATTTTTTTAAAAAAGTGAGTACTATCTACTGTTAATTGTCAATGTTGTGGTATATCATATAGCCTTTAAAATGAATGGGTTGCAGCAGTCTGGACTCCTGAAGATGATTATATAATAATGTAGATTGCAAGGGATGATAGTGTGATTGTGAAAACCTTATAGATCACACCCCCTTTATCTAGTGTATGTTTGGATGAGTAGAAAGATGGGGATAAAAACTAAATGACAAATGGGATGGGATGGGGGGATGGTTTGGGTGTTCTTTTTTCATTTTTATTTTTTATTCTTGTTTTGATTCTTTCTGAAGTAGGGAAAATGTTCAGAAATAGATTGTGGTGATGAACGCATAACTAGATGATCATACTGTGAACAGTTGACTGTATACCATGGATGGTTGTATGTTATGTGACTGTGTTTGAATAAAACTGAATTAAAAAAAAATGAATGGGTTGAATTGGATGGATTTTTGCAATGCATTATGACACAGAGCAAGATGCAGAAAAATGCACATAATGTGATCTTAATTTGCAAAATAAACAACAACCAAGAAATTCCTTTGGGGCTTGGACCCTGGAGTCCTTCCTGCCTGGTGTGAACCTTTGTCACTTGCTGTGTGACTTTTTGGTCAGGTTCCTCAAACTTTCTGTGCCTCAGTTTCTTCACATGCAAGCCTGGAAATTACAATGGCACCTACCTCAAAGGATTGTGGTGAGGATTAGACTAGGAGCATTTTTAGAATATACCCAGGCCAGGGTACAAGGTCGCTATTGTTTTATGTGCATGTGTCAGCATAAACACACACACATCGCAGGAACACAGGCGAAGGCGTGGAAGGCTGCTCACCAACTTGCAAATATCATGTGCCGGTTTGAATGTATTATGTCCCCCAAACGCCATTACCTTGATGTAGTCTTGTGTGGGCAGATGTATCAGTGTTGAACAGATTGTAGTTCTTTTGAGTGTTTCTTTGGAATGTGCCCCACCCAGCTGTGGCTGATGACTCTGATTGGATAATTTCCATGGAGGTGTTGCTCCGCCCATTCAGGGTGGGTCTAAGTTGATCAGTGGAACCATATAAATGAGCTGGCAAACAAAAGTCACTTAGTGCAGTGCAACTGTGAGTAACGTTTTGAAGAGGAGCTACAGCCAAGAGGGACACTTTGAAGAAACCACAGGAGCTGCAGATTAGAGACAGTTTGAAGACAGCTGTTGAAAGCAGACTCTTGTTGCGGAGAAGCTAAGAGAGGACAAATAACCCAAGTGCAACTAAAAGTGACATTTTTCAGGAACTGCAGCCTAGAGAGGAACATCCTGGGAGAAAGCCATTTTGAAACCAGAACTTTGGCGCAGACGCCAGCCACGTGCCTTCCCAGCTAACAGAGGTTTTCCAGACACCATTGGCTAATCTCCAGTGAAGGTACCGGATTGTTGATGTGTTATCTTGGACACTTTATGGCCTTAAGACTGTAACTGTGTAACCAAATAAACCCCCTTTTATAAAAGCCAGTCCATCTCTGGTGTTTTGCATTCTGGCAGCATTAGCAAACTAGAACATATCATCCAAAGAAAAAGGCTTTAGATAAAACAACATGAAATGTATGAGTAGAAATATACACACTTGTGCATACATATTTGGACATAGAAATGGATGAAAGAATGGTCACTGTGTGTATCAAAAACAAATATTACTTCAAAAATTCTGTAAAATGATATGATGAATAAAAAGACCACATAGAGAAAGCTCTTTTATTCAGGTTAAAAAGAAATAAAAGAGGAACAATTTCTGTCAGAAGAATGCGAATATCCAAGGCAGGATGCCAGAGCACTTGATAGCTGTATCTCCTTGACCGAAAGAAAAATTGAGAAAATCTCTCCCTATTATTAAAAAAAAAAAAATGACATGTGGAGAAGAGGGAAGTGATATGCTCAGTTTAAAAAGGTCAGAGAATGACTTTGCATCTGCAGGTTCTGTCCCATCTGCTCGGAACAGCTGTGGTCACTCAGCAGCCACTATAGCAAGTGCTTGGAACCCAGCACCTGTTCCCTGTACTCAACAACTCCCGACCATGTCCTTTACCAGCCCCTTAGGGTGAACCTGCTCACTTCCATCATCCTCTCCAGGAGGCCCTACAGTTGGTGTGGTGATCCAAAGATAAGGAGGTGGGACGTGGGCAGGTTACCTCACTGGCCTAGAGCTCCCACGTCACCTGTGTCAGGCCACCTCTGCTCTCTGCTTCCCCAGCACAGGGAGTTTTGCATGGAAAGATCCAATAGATACCATGGATATGACAAAATGTTCCCGTCAGCCACTTGTGCAGGCTTAGTTCAGCCTCTCTGCAGGAAGAAGAACTCTACAAACTGTGTTTACTTATTTCTCATGATTACCTTGAGCATCTTAAGACATGGGGAGAATGAAGAAGGGCTTCATCATTACCAGTGAATGCGAACTCTTAATGAAATCCATGTACTTCATTAATAAAGATTTGGGAAATGCCTGCCTAGAAAACCCTCTCTACTATTGCGAAATGAATGTAAAAATGAGTCCCTGAATTGAATTAATTTTTCTGAAAAGATTTTGGGGACAATGATCACATCTTGCAAGCAGTCCTTTGCCATGGTAGACACGACCTCTGAAAATCTCCAATCAACACCACTCCTGAATACTCCAAGCACCTCCCCGTGTTTCACATAAGTTAATTTCATTTTGGAGTTGGTGATATCATGAAATTGGAACAAATCCCAGGGATCCAGCCATGAAAGCACTTAAAAGGTTTGTGGCATGACACCCTTCACCAAATAACACCTATAGCCTCCCCCCTCCATTCAACGAGGTCCTGGGATCAGGGGAAATCACTACTATCTGTGTATTAGTTAAGTTATAGAAGAGCCAATTGCATATCCACAGCCTGAAATATCAGTGAGGGCTGGAGAAATTCCAGATCCCATCTCCACAGTGGGGCTTGATCCTCAC
>PVKY010007869.1:0-14535 GCA_004027775.1 Bradypus variegatus
CTTGGAGAGTGAGTAGGACTCTTCCAGCAAATGATGGTGCATTCCATCTGGGAGAAAGAGCTTGTACAAAAGCAAAGTGTGTGAAACATTGCAGCTTGAGGAATTTAAAACAGGGGGCAGCAGAATGAAGATAGAGAACTATAAGGACCTTGACTGCATTGAAAGAAGTTCAGAAGCTGCTCGATATTTAGGCAGGAATGTGACAGGATTAGATAAATGCTCTGGAAAACTGTGGTGGCAAGAGGGAGAATGGGGGAAGAAGTCAAGACCAGAGATGGGACTTTTATAATAATCTGAGTGATGGCAAGGTGAGGGCTTAATCTACATCACTGGAAGTGTGACAGATGGAAGGAAGTGATGCAAGAGTTGTTAGGAGAGGATCTTCCACAGGGTTGTGGATGCAAGGGATGGAGGAGCCAGGGAGGACCCTGAGGTTTTTGGTTAGGGGACGGCATTCACTGAAATGGGGTGTAAAAGGGAGTTGTGTAGACGGTGATTGAGTTTGAGCATTTTGAGGATCCAGGAGGAGCTGCCCAGCAGCCTGATTTATATATGGATTATAAAAGCGGTCTGGATGGGCGGCTCTATATGGCGCGTTAGAGCCGCTAGCTGTGTGAGCTCAGGCAAGTTAACTAACCTCTCTGTGTATCAGTTTCTTCCTTTGTATGGTGGGGCTAACAATAGTACCTATTGCATAGGGTGGTTACAAGCAGTAAAAGGCATGTAAATGTCTTAGAACTATGCTGGACACCATATAAAAATATTAGCTACTGTTTATTATTATTTTTATTGCCTTTGACATGAGATCCCGATTACATGGGTCTTTGTCCTGCCAACCTCCTCCCTTCCTCCTGCCACCCCTCCTTGGTGACAACCTGAGGTCTCCTAGTTGCTGAGTGATTCCGCGGTGGACTGCATCTTTATGCCTTTCATCTTTTTTAAAAAATGCATAGCATGAAATGAGCTGCGCCTAGTGCTGGCTTGAAGCTTTCCCAGAAAGGCCTGCGATGGAAGCTCCACTGCGGCTGCTTCCCTCAGAACCCAGCTCACTCCCACCCCTGCGGGGCAGCGAGGAGGATCGCTGCTGCCTCTGTTTCTCTCACAAAAACAACGTTCCTCCCTGAGGGTTGAATGAATCCATGCACCTTGTAGAAATCTTGGGGAAAAAAAAAATATATATATATATGTATAAAGAAGAAAGTAAAAATCACCCCTAACCAAGACATAACCACCACGTGGATATTTATGTATTTATTTACGGCCTGCCCAGGAGAGGGGGCCACAGAAGAGCCCCCGCCTGCAGCTGCTGCTGGCCCTTCCCCTGGGGGGGGAGGGCGTGGCTGGGACAGTCCCCTGCCAGCGGAACCATCAGGTGCCAGAAAGTGGTCGTGCCAGGAACAAACGCTGCGTCTGTCCCAGTGCACTGGCTGGGTTCCAGCTGAAGCCACGATGCTTTCTCCATTTCAGAGTCTCAGTTGTGGCTCCGATGGGATGAGTTACCCATGTGTTCCTATTCTGACCTGGGTGCGGGGCTGCCTCTGTGGGAAGGGCGCCTGTGGAGGGATTCCATGAATCACCCCGTCCGAGGATCCTGGTGGGACCAGAGGTTCCGGGAAAGGGGAAGTGTCACAGCGTCTCCCCTGGGTGGGGACGTGGGAGGTGGGACTCCACTGGGAGGACTTTTCTCTATCGCAGTCTCCATCTGCCCTTCTGAACAAGTGTGCCAAGCAAACACCTGCCCAAGGTTTTCAACATTTCATCCATCTTTTCCTTTTAAGGATGAGGAGGAAATTGGGTACATGCAAGCCCCAGTTTGGCAATCCAAAGGTGACAGGTTGCAATATTCTGAACACAGAGAAAATCTGGGGAGCAAAAATCAGTTTCCAATGCATATCAGATAACACCCATGAAAAGTTGCTAGGTCCAGAGAACCAGCTGGCAGAATGTTTAAGATGCCTCTTAAACAGTCAGAAAATGTTAGAAGAGTGAGCTTGCCCTGAGCCTTGAACCAGGAAATCAAAATACACTGCGTCCGACAATATCCCAACCCCTAATTGCTGCTGATTTGAATTCGGCTGCACAGTTAGCAGAGTGCCGATAAATGACCTTTCTTCAGGGGCATGGACAGGATCAGTGGGGACCTCCTAATAAATACCTGGTGCCATTTAATGATGGAATGGCATATCTCTGATATGCAAATTTTTACAGCACAGCAATTAAGCAGTTTAGAATTTTTACGACAGTGTTTGGGCTTTATACCACAACAAAAAGGGGCCCAATAAAGGCCAGTGACGGATGGGCTGATCTCCACTGGAAATATCCCATGTAATCCTGTGAGGACAATGCAGCGTGGGCATTAATCTCCCGCCTCATTTTCCCCCCAGACCTCATCCAGCCCTTGCTCCTGCCCCGTCCACCCCGCCAGCCGCTGAAAACTGGCAGCCACGTTGTTGGGATACGAGTCTGGGGTACAGATGGGAAAGTCGGGGCATTGCAATCTGCTATGTGCACAGAATACAGAGCAAAAGGGGCTGCGCGAGGCAGCTTGTCAGCAGGGGACTGCGCTGGGGCCCATATGCTGCCCCTCTCCCTTCTGTCGCCAAGTCTGCCGCCGCCTCCTTCTGTCAGGGGACACTTTAATGATGAACATGTTTTAAACAGTTTTGTTTACCTAGCAACAGCTTTTCTAAGAGGGGGTCTTAATTAGTCACCTTAAACAATTTTTAGTTTGGATTTTTTTTTTTGAGCATCCATTCATTTGTTCATTCATCCGGTAGAATCCCCTTCTTGCCTGTACCACCCCCCCTCCCCACCCCCAGACCCTGGAAGCTATTGCTACTGTTTCGATGAAAAAGTGTGTCTGCATTATAAAACTAGTTTTAATAGCTAGATGCCATTTTTCTTCCTTTCATACTTTAATACCACAATTAGCTTTGAAGGGTAGATTTTTCTCCACGTCTCAGAAGCAGTATTCCTTTGTGAAGCTCTTCAAACAAGGATCCGCATTTTAAAACGAAATCCCATTTGGTGACTATTTTTTTCCCTCACAGTTTTGTCCTACCAGTTCCAGCACTGCCATGCTAAAGGGACAGGCTCAGAGCTGGTGAAGCACTTCATAAATCCATACTCTGTTTTGATAAGGAAAAAAGAGAAAATTCTAATTTGAACTTCATAAATAATGCTATGAGTTCTAGTTGCAAATTTGATCCACAAAGCCCAGTGAAAGCAAAATAGTTTCCTGGTGTTTTCTGAGTTTCTTTTGCTTTTGATGTCCTTTATTTTGAATAAAGCATTATGAAGGCTATAAATTCATAGATTTCCATGTATACAAAATCAAGTTAAAATTTTTTTAATCTGTTAAAATATAAAATGCTTCATTCAAAAGGAATTAGAAACAAATTCCTAAATAGTCTCATTCAAAATATTTGGAATGAAATGCTTCTCTATTTTTGATCATGAAATTTGCCAAGAGTGGTTTAACAACCCAAAGATAATGAGACCAAATGTGCTTAATCATTAACTGTCATTAGACAACGGTTCCATAAAACCCAGAAGACACAGCCCAATGCCTGCAAGACACCTCTGCTTTCACATTATTGAACCAGATTCTGCCTTATCGTAAAGGAAGACCACCTCTTTCAAGCCACTAGTTGTTTCTATTAGAACCTGGGATCAGCTTAAAACCCTGGGAGTATTTGCCATGGAATCTCAAGCTTCATGTTTATTCAAAACAAGGATGCAAAATGCAGGCGAGGTGGACACAGATAAGAGCTGAACCCAAAAGACATTTTTTTCAGAATAACTATTATGTTTTTTGTTAGCAACTTAGTTTGTGTTTTAGCAAGTCAAATAGTCATTTGTAATTAAGTATTCCTTTTTAATCCCTGTCAATTACAGCTTCCCAGAAATAGGTTTTTGGTCAGACCTCCAAAGATGAATCTCTATAGCATTTAATTCTCTTATACAGTCAAAATGAGAAAAATCTACCCTTCAAATCTAATTGTGTGTATGTGTTGGATGGTTCATTTGATTCTTATATATATGAAGATAAATTTGAAAACATTGTTTATTTTAAAAATTTGGCCTCAATTTTGGACTAATGAGGAATATATGCATTATAAATACTGAGTATAAGCTGCAAAAAACTGAGTGAATAAAATAGAAAATGCTCAAGGCTTTGGTCAGCAGGGGGTGTCAAATGGAGGGGACAAAAAATTCTGTGTCTAAATGAGACAAGAGAGAAAGAAATTTGTGAGGACTTCTTTGTCAAGAAGGTGGACACATGTGGCCTCCTGTCTCACTAAGAGACAGGAACTCACTGCCCTCCCCTGTATGTGGGATGCAACTCCCAGGGGTATGAATCCCCCTGGCAATGCGCGAAACACCTCGTGGAGATGAGCCTGGACCCGGCACTGTGGGATTGAGGGGATCTTCTTGACCGAAAGGGGGAAGAGAGATGAAACAAAATAAGATTCCAGTGGCTGAGAGATTTCAAATGGAGTAGAGAGGTCACTCTGGAGGGTACTCTTGTAGCTATATAGATAACACCTTTTAGTCTTTAGTGTGTTGGAATGACTAGAGGGAAATACCTGAAGCTGTCAAACTGCAACCCCGTGAGCTTGATTCTTAAAGACAACTGGATAACTATGTAGTTTGCACAGTGTGACTGTGTGACTGTGAAGACCGTGTGGCTCACACTCCCTTTATTCAGTGTATGGACAGATGGGTGGAAACATGGGGACAAAAATTAGATGAAGAATAGGGTGGCCTCCTTTGTGCTCCAAACTGAAGAGAACCATCCCATAACTTGGAATGGCTTGGACTCTAATTAAGGGGTGACTCCCGCGCGACAGGGGTCCCAGGGCATGGAACCCTAGGTGGACGGAGAGACAAATGGGAGCCAAAGCTACGTCCAGGAAGCACTTCTTCTTCAGTGAGTAGTTCAGCACGGACGTTTTGTTAACCGTATTGCAGGGCTGCAAAGTCTTTTTTGCATTACGTCTGTTTTTTTTTTTCGTTCTAAGTTGCACTTTTTAAAAAATCAGAGCAATTGTAGGTTTATGGAAAAAATAAAATCAAGCAGAAAATATAAAGTTCCCATATACACCCCCCAGGCACACAATTTTCCCTACTATTAGCATTTTGCATTTGTGTACTTAAACCTTGTTACAACTGACAAAACATTATTATTATGTTTTTAAACTATGTCCATAGTTTTCATTAGGGTTCACTCTTTGTGTTGTACTAAAGTGCACATTAAAAAAAAAAACTGTTTTAACATCCTGACATCAGGATCTGTGTCATAACCAAATGCAGAGTGACATTTGTGAAGTTCTCTGCTGGCTGCACATGCTCTGATTTGGCCTTAGCTGTTTGCATTTCTGACTGGCCTGGGGTGCAGTAAGGGCAACAGAAGGCCCACTAGGCCAGGGCAGAGGCATCCAAACCCTCAGAGTCCTGCAGGCATTTTAAGAAAGGTCTGAATAGCAGGCAAGAAGAGAAGGTTTCGCTAGTGAATTTGGTGAGTAACTGGAAGGGAATAAAGCCGAGAGTCCAAAGAGCAATGTGTTGGCTGGGGACGATTTTATTCTCCAGGGTGCAGACTGAGGCTCAGAGACCCAATTTCTAGGGCCTTCCCCTGCCTACTTCTCATATTCAATGATGTTTAGAGTCTCTAAAGGATTGTTTTTGTTCTTCTTTTCCATAAAGCTTATTGTATGCCTTTCTCTAAGTTATTATCTGAAAGCATTTTTTAACAGGTACCTAACAATCTGTGATAAACACAGGCCAAAATTTATTTTGCCATTCCCCATGCTTTAAAATGTAGGTTGTTTCCAAGAATCACTACTGTAAATAAAGCTCTGGTTATCATCTCTGGATGATAAATATTTGACTTTTTCTGATTATTTCCTTAAGATGGATCCCAAAGAATTCTACAAGTGACTTACTAGGTCCAAGTGCATAAACATTTTAAAGACTAATGATACTTTTTGCCAACTTGCTTTCCAGAACTTATATCAGCACTAGGAATACATCAGAAGGCCTGTTTTCAAACAAAGAGTTGCCTTTTTGGAAAAAGTGGGGGAACCAACAACCCAGATGTAAACAAATGAGATTGTGTGTAAAGAGTTAATAAAATGAACAAGGTGGAACATCTGCACCTGCACCATGTTAAATTGTGGTGAACAGTGGCAAGAGTGGTGGTCACGAGCATACTTTATTTACCTTTTTATCCCATTTTCCAATCATAATATAAGAGTTCCTAATGAAGAAATAGCCTATGTCCTCTAAATGAAGGGGAAATGTGCCTTGATTTGCAAATCTGGAAAAATATGCACACTGTCAGAACTTTTGGTTATTGTTAATGCAACCTGTGACTTTTTTGTGACTTGGCAGCACTCAAAATATTCAGTCAAGTGGCAAGGCTCAACACATTGAAATAAATGTTGCCAGGTGCCAAGTAGGGTGTTTTTAACCTGATTCTGGAAATCGGGGTGTCTACAGGCTCTCCTGTCCTGGCCGTTCTCTGGGAGGGGCTTACCAGTGAGTGTGATGAAGAGGATTCACAGAGACTCTCCTTGGAGAGGGGGGCACAGAAATTGGCGACGGAGGTGTCGGGAAAGGGCGAAGGGCTGCAGCATGGGCTCCCTCCGGGGAGGAGTGAAGGGGCCACAGCCAGGGGCAGCTCGGCGCCCTTTCTGGGGCGGAGCTCTGCCTGGGTGGAGTTCCAGAACTCGCCCAAGCGAAGGTCTGGTCTTTGGCTGCTGAAACTCCACAATTGCTACGTTTTTCCTTGTTCTTTTTGACTCCTTGTTCTCATTTCTGAGCTCTCTGCCCACCTCTTAAATGCTGAACTTCCTCGGGATTTTGTCCTTTTCTTCTTACTCTGCACGCCCCGCTTGGTGGATTTGAGTTTCTGAGGGTTGCTATAACAAGGTTCCAAGGACCGGGGTTTTAAAACAGCGGAAATGGAACTCCTCACAGTTCTGGAGGCTACAAGTCTGAAATAAAGATGGCAGCAGAACCCGTCCTTGCCCCTTCCCAGCTATGGGTGGCAGCCCTGGGCATCCCTTGGCTTGTAGACACATCAACCCAGTCCCTGCCTTCGTCTTATTGTGTGTGTCTGTCTCTGTGTCTGTCCCCCTCTTATAAGGACACCGGTCATCCTGGATTAAGGGCCCATCATACTCCAGAAGTACTTCATCCGAACTTAACTAACTCCATCTGCAGTGACCCTGTTTCCAAATAAGGTCAGAGTCTGAGATACTAGAGGCTAAGACTTCAACAAGTCTTCGCAGGGACACAATTTAAACCATAAAAGACACCATTCACTCCTAGGCATGTAAGTACCTCCTCTCTCTATAGCAGCTAAAGCTTGGTGAGGGGGTCTACACGGCCAGCCCAAAACCCGCGGGCCGGGCCTGCTGCGCTCCTGCTTCCTCGCCTCTCCCGTGTGGAGCCGGAGGTGACGCTTGGCCCTTCCTTTGCCCAATAACTGTTCACCCACAATGTAGGGGCACAGGGGACATTCCTGAAGACTGGGGAGGGGCCCAGGGAGAGAGGCTTCCACATAGAAACGCCAACTCTTCCAAAGAGAAGCTCAGGGCCAGGGAGGTTTTACAGCCCTGAGGGCAGTTTGACACTGCACTGGGCAGTTCCTGGGGCCTCTGTCCTCCTAGTGCTGGCCTCGTGCCAGCCTCAGCTCTGACCGCCTCCACCTTCTCCCCGCTCTCTTCTCACTGCTCCACCTCTAAAGCAACAGCCACATCTTTCATATTGCCTTATGTGGATGGCTTTTAAAATCTCTTCTCTGGACCTTGGCAGCTGAGAATCACGTCTTCGGAGCACCATCCCTCTGGCTGAGTTTGATAAACAAAGGCTCCTCCTTCTCTTAATATGCTTGTCTCCAGCCATTTCTCATTCCTATGAATTATCTTCTCCAGTTCATACACTATCTAAAAGAAAAATCTTATCCATTTTACAGCTTCAGTGGTACCTCATTATCCTCAAGATAAAATCCAAATTCAAGGTCAACATTCCTCATTCGTGTGCACCACTGCAGCCTTGACCTCTTTCTTCTGTCCTCACACTCTGTGCTGCAGCAAAACTGTACATTTCTCAGTCTTCAGACTTGTTATGCTCTTCTTCTCTGGGCCAAGGCACTTGTGTTTTCTGTGCCTAGAAGGATCTACCTCAAACACATCCTCTTCCCTCCCTGCTCCCAGCAGTTTGGCCTGACAGCCTAAATGTCAGCCCCCCACAAAGGCCTTTCCTCACTCCCCACCACCCCCACCCAGGACGATAGTATCTGTCACACAGCCCTCCATATTATACATGCACGTTTAATTTTCTATGTCCCACCTGTCTGCGCAGTCCTCAAATTCGGGGACCACATCTGCTAATTTCCTGCCTCTGAAGCCCAAATAGACAATGTCTAGATCATGGCTGGATGGTTGAAGACAGGAAGCAGCAAATTGTATCTGTGAGTTCCCAATAGTTAAGATTTTAATCTCTGGGGCAACTGCCCAATCTGCCATCATGGCCCCAAAGCAGACACAGGCAAAATGTAAACAAAATGTAAACAAATGTAAACAGCTTGCGTCAAGAGTTGGTCCAGGGGCCACAGCTTGTCCAGTCCCAGGCTAACATATAAGGGAAGCACCACCCCTCCAACAGATCCAATGCTCTCTTTCTATGGTGACCACTGCACCTGCATGTAGTTCTTCCAGATGCATCTCCCAGGCCAGGGCCACCTTCAGCTGGCTGAGTGTCTGCTGCAGGGTAGACCCAAAGGAAGAGGTCATAGCCTCTCTGGCCATTGGATGCTCTGCATTTCCAAAACCTCATACCCATTTCCTGACACTATAAAAACAAATTATAAAATGAAAAAGAATAAAGTTTTGTTAAACTCTCCCCAAGTTAGCAGCTGAGTTTAAAACTTAAGATAAAACAGATGAGATTTAAAAGCAAATATAAAAAACCAATGAGATAAAAGATTAAAAGTAGAAAAGATGAAAGATTCAGCCACAAGGCTAAAATGAAATGAAAATTTTAAAATTAAAGTATATGAGATTAAAGATTAAAGATAAAAATTAAGGACCAGTTGGTATGGGTAAAAATTATAATTCTGTTAGAATTAAGAGAATCAGAGGACTATTTTAAGAGGAGAAGAAGAACAAAAACTTTGAGATTGGAGAGGCAGACAAATAATAAAATAAAGAGAAATAAAAGAAAAGATAGAACTGACTAAAGGCAGAATGAAACTAAGTGCTCAAAACCAACCCCCAGGAGGGACCAGCAGCCTTCTCCTGGGAAGGGGTCTTTGTCTTGGGCAGATGTCAAGGGAGCAGGGTGCCCTCCTCTCGCCTGGCACTGGCAGGGGAGAAGCAGGGGTTGGGGTTCATGCCTGAAAGCAGACAAAGAACTGGGGGTGGGGTGCAAGGCCCAGCTGTGGATCATCACTGAGTCACAGGAAACTCCCAGGAGAACATCTGGAAGAAGAAGTAGCCACTATCAATGGGATTAAATTTCCCAGTATCTGGTTCAGATATTCTGAAATGTATATATATGTATATATAAATGTGTGTGTGTGTATATATGTGTGTGTGTGTATATTTATATGTTTATCTGTTTATACCTAATTGTATCTGTTTGAAAATCATATCAATTTACACCTGAGTCAGCTCTTTTCGCTTCAACCCCAAAATATGAATGTGCACGCATGCACACACACTCACCAACACACATATGACATTCCAGCATTGCTCAGGGTAGATGACAACTAGGTCCCAGGTATTGAGGTCACAACCTGGGAGAGCTGCATTTACAGACACAGACGCTTCTCTTCTTCCAGGGAAAAGGCTGCCAAAAGGCGGTTGATCAGCAGCCTCAATTTGACCGCTGCTGCCCTTAGTGACTGTGCAGTTGTTGCAGCCCCTTAAAAAGAGGGTCAAAGAAGTCATTTTGTTGGTAATGGCAAGTCAATAGGGGGGACTCTTTTTTTTTTTTTCAATCCTCAGACGCAAAAAAAGAACTGAACTTGTTTTCCTGTTCGTCTTGACAGTGTGTTCAGGCTGGGAGGATGGTTTGCATTGTCACATTTTGCAAGTTGGAGAGTCTAGAGGCCCATGTGCTAGTCTCACCCTCCACTGAAACTCCCTAACGCATCATGGAGGCCACCCACGGTGACTCAAGGGAGCCTTTTCAGATGAAACGCTTCTTATGAAAATTTAGAAGTAAGAATGATGGTGATGGTAGCACAGCATGGTGAACACATTTCACAGCACTGAATTATATATTTGACTATGGTTTTAAAAGGGGACATTTTAGATTGTATACTAGAATAATTTTTTAATCCATGGAACTGTAGGACCCAAACAGTAAACAGTGAACCCTAAGTTAAACCATGCACTCTAGTTAATAGTACAACTATAAAATGTGCTTTCATCAGTTGTAACAAATGTCCAACACCAATGCAATGCACAATAAGGTGGTGTATGGTAGTCCTGTATTTTATGCAAGATTGTTCTAAAAAAAAGAAACTTATCTAGTAACTTCTCTAATAAAAGAAAAATTTAAAAATAGATTTGAAAGTAGGTATGAGATTGTTAGATTAAATGAGAGCTTATTCCGGGCCTAAGTAATTGAATGAATATAAATGAACCAAAAATAAAGGGCTTTTCTTTTCTTTTTTTTTCTTTTTTATCTTTTTTTTCTTGCTTAAGCTTAGTGAAACCCATAATGCAGTGGGGTGCTGCAGCTGGCTTGAACCAGTTTTCAAGAGCCAGTTGTGCACGTCTATTTCTCACTTTGCATTCAGTGAAGTCAAATCTATAGCTTAAAATCAGCCAGGTGGAAGTTTTACAGCACAGAAATCAGCAAACTCTAAAAATCAGAGTTTTTTCACCCAGAGAGATGGTTGTTACACATTTGCCAACATGCCATTGCCCTAACGTAAACAGGGAACATTTTGTTAACATTGAATGCATATCCTGCACTAAACTGATGAGATATATTTGTTTGGGGGGTAATTAATGAAAATCATATCATAATAGAGTAACTAATAAAAAGATTTAATTCTATTTGGGATCTTTGTCAACATTTTTGATAATATTAAATGGATAAGTTCTATGCTTTCATTAGTAAAAAATTTTCCTGGTGTTTAAGTTAGTCCCTCTGGAAATTGCACAGTTTAAGTTTACCAGGTTGTTAACTGACTTTATTTTCATGCATATATATCTTTATTTATATTAAATTAAATATAAAATATATATTTTATATATATATATATCTGGAAAGAGAGGGAGAGAGAGGTGGCATATGGCAGAGGATACGTAGCAATATGTCAAAGAGAACTTAGTGGTGGCAGTAAGCCTTTGGTTGCACTTCCAAAGATGCCTGAGTTATACGCGAAAGTAGCCAAGATACTGAGAAGATCTGCATTAGGAGTCAACAGGCAACATGCTTTAAAATCAAAGCACAAATCCTTCCAAAAGTCATGAAGCATAAATCTGGAATTTGTCTAGAAAAAAGTCTTCAGTTGACGCTGGGGATCTTCTGTACTCCTTAACATTAATTTTACTCACAATTTAGCAAGTATTTGTTGTTTTAAATAGTGACTGGCATTACAATTAGAAAAGTGAAATTAGTCTCTCCATAATTAAGAATGAGTTGGTGTATGTTTGTATGTGATGTGTGCTGAGCAGAATTCCCTGTTTTTACATTAAAATGCAGATAAATGAATAAATATCTTTGTTCTTTGCATATTTTTAGGCAATGGGATAGCTCTACCTAAGTTACTTAGAAATGGGAGGCCTCAGTATTACTTCAGATTGAAAAATCCAGCCCTGGTGGAGCAAGTACTATGGGACAGTGATAAAATGAACAGGAAGAGCTTCAAATCTTTCCACATATACGAAGCATGAAGAAGTTCCACAACATCTGCCATCCCAGGGACAGCCGCGATTGATGCGGCTAATTTTACCAGCTCAGTTGATATAGCTTCTTATTTATCACCTTCCAAATTAGCCCCTCAGGAAGCTGTACACCCATCAAAAAGACACTCTCCTGGGAAGATGTGATCTGATCTTGGGTCAGAAGTAACAGAAAAGCTGTTTTCTCTACAAAAGATCTCTCGAAGCCCCATGGGGGGGAAATGGAGGGAGGTCTGGCTTCCAAATGTGTGTTCTCTCGCTCAACTGTTAACAACTCTTGAAAGAATCTGGGTGAAGGTAATTGGGAAAAGTGGTGCTCATTGTAGTATTCTTCCTTTTTCTGGATGTTTAAAGTTTTTCAGAATAAATACAATATTAAAAAAATTCTCATTTATGACAAGTTTTTGTACTTTGTTCATCGTACACTGTCACTGAACTTAATCTTTTTAAGCAATTCCAGATAGCATATCAAAATATTCATTGCATAATGTTAAGGGAAAAAGCCAAGGCTATATAAATATATATGATTTTAATTATGTAAAGCATAATAAACATACATATATTATATATGTATGTATTTTTATACACGCATACACATCTTCACACCAGCTGAGCTGTGATGCTAGTTTCTGACTCCCAGTTTTCCCCCAGCCCAGCTCTGAGTACGTGTGGTTGCTGAGATTTGTTCTCACTGCTGGGTGTGGGCTCTTTCCCACTTCAGTACCGGGAGCCCAGCCCCTGCCTCCAGCTTCCCGTCAGGATAGACCCCAGCGCTGGAGCTGGGAGAGGTGTTCCCATTTCAGCCCCTGTGTCTCTCCTTCCCTAAGGCTTTGAGGTTCTGTCAGTGAGAAGCTGCAGCTGGCCCAAGAGAGAAAATTAAAAACAGCACTTTTGATTCAAAGTCAAGAAAGAAAATATATCAAAATGTGTTCACATTTGAGTATGGAATTATGAATGACTTTTTTCCTTTTTGTCTAAGTTTTCCACATGGAACATGCATTATATGTATATACATATGAGAAAAAATAAGTAATTAAATAATTTTATTTTCTACATCAGTATCAATGTCAGCATGTTAGAGTTTGTATTGTTTGGCCAAATGTGTATACAAATGGAAAAGTCAAAATGGATCCTTGTTTCACAGCAGTAAATGGCCAGAAATGGATCGTGTGACAAAGGTAAAGCCCTTCCAGAAAGATCAGGTAAAACAGAAACAGCTACAGGTATCCTGATTCCTTATGAGCCAGCAAATGACATCAAACCAAGCTAATTAGGAATCATTTGTGATGATTAACACAAATTAATTTGTGCAGTTCTTTAGCGCTTAGAAAACTCTTTGCTTTTAATTGCAATTAATTGAATTCTCACAAAAACTCAGGGAGGCTGGCAAGAGTGTCCTCATTTGAAGTTGAATGAGCCAAGCTTCGTGGCTCGTTCTGACGACCAGCATTGCCAAGGCATCCCAAGACTCCCGCAACCTTCATGGAAATGAATTAACAAAAAGAAATTCTCCATCTGCGCTGTATGTAAGAAGAACTCCACGGCTTCCAAGAATACTGATCTTTTGCTTGTTTTGAGATGGGTGTTGAGTTCACATAGGAGAATATTTACATTTAGATATTGTAAAAACTTTTGAGAAAGTTGTACAAACCTCTCCTCCAGGAATTCTCCCAGTGTCAATTCAGTTTTGCTAAGATGAATAGGCCATTATAAGCTTGAAAAAGCTGTGTGTCTTTAAAAATATAAATTCAGGCTAAAAGCCCAGCTGTTGTGACTTTTTAAAAAATAATTGTATAAATGTGCTGGTGTATTAATGAGAAATGGGGAGCATCATAATAAAAAGAAAGTGAAGAAATGGAGAGGAAGCTGATCTCCATGTTTTTAGCTCCCTCAATCTGCTGGAGATTTTATTTAAAAGTTTACATCTTTTAGTGGAAAAATTAATTTCTCTTTCACAAGTTCCACTCACATTTTGTTGCTAATAAAACCAAGGATGTAAATACTATTAAGTACAAAACAGCCTGCTGCATAATTGTTTCAAAGCAATTACAGATTATATCGAGCCATTGCTGGAGAAGAAACAGTTTTTTCCAAGACACCAGCTCCCTGTACCTTGAAATTTTATTAGTCTAAGAATTTCATGCACCATATGTTAGAATATGAGATGAGCTGCAATTGAACAAACAACTTTCTGAAATATAAATGAATGATAACCTGATTTTAAATGTGTTTATCTAATGAGATAGTAACTGTAATTTACAACACATGTAAAAACCCCACTGTTACTCCTGGTGCACCTTTTGGCTAAAAAGGGTGATGCAGGGAGATATGCTAATAAAGCTCATCTTGGTATTTACCAAGTCAGTAATAAAATTTGCATTTGATATTGTGCACAGTAAACTGGGTTATTAGCCTTGAAAATGAGTCTCATAAAATTTAAATATAGGTGTAAATCATATTAACTGTCCTGTAGGTTTTCTGAGAGGGTTTAAAGCACGGTGTCACCTCCAATAGTGTGGGGAATACAGATGTTTGTGTGACTTCAAGGGGGTCCCCAAAAGGATACAAAAGAGAACTGGAGAGAAGCTCATCTCATATTCTA
>PVKY010007870.1:0-14546 GCA_004027775.1 Bradypus variegatus
CTATCATCCATCATCTATTGCTCTGTCTTCTGAACATATGTGAGCAAGCTGCACATATCTTTGAACAAACAATATAATTCATGTATACCTTTCCCATAGACAAGAACTTTCTTTTATGCAATCTCATTAAGCACAGCTAAGAAGTTCAAGAAATTCAATAGTGATACAAAGCTTACATTCTATATTTCCTTTTGTGTGTGTGTGTGTGTCCCATCTGTGTCCCTTTAAGTCTCCTCTCCTCCATCCTCAGATCCCATCCAGGATCATCCTTGGCATTTAATTTTCATCTATTTAGACTTTTTCTTTTTTAATTGTGGAAACATATATATATATAGCCTAAATCTTCCCATTCCACCCCCTCCCTAGCATTCCATTAGTGGGATTAATCACATTTAGAATGTTGTAATGCTATCACCTTCCCAGCATCCATTTCTAGAAGTGTCCCTTCACCCCAAACAGAAACTCTACTCTCATTTCTTAACTCCCCATTGCCCCTTCCCCCACTTCTTGGAACTCCTACTCTACTTTTCATTTCTATGGTCATATTCTCTGATAGTTTCTTTGTGTTTACTTGTGGGGCTTAAATTTAACATCTTAGATTTATAACAATCTTGTTTTTCTTTGATACCAACATAACTTCAATATGACCTTAAACTATGTTCCTATACTCCATTATTCCCCAAACTTTATGTAGTTCTTGTAAAAAATTACATATTTTACATTGAGTCCAAAACCACTGGTTTATCATTACCATTTATGTATGATCCTGTAGGAAGTAAACAGTGGAGTTATAAATCAAAAATACAGTAGTTTTGGTATTTATATTTACCATGTGATCTTTACTGGAAATCTTTATTTTTTTCATGTAGTTTCAGTCAGTTGTTTAGTGTCCCTTCCTTTCAGCCTGCTCAACTCCCTTTAGCATTTCTTATAGGACTGATTACTGGTGATGAAGTCCCTCAGCTTTTGATTATCTGGGAATGTTTTTATCTCCCCCTCATTTTTATCCTCCAGGTGTTTGTGAATTCTCCAAGCCTCTGGTGGTTATTGACTTCTATTTGTATTCCATTGTGGTGAGAGAATGTGCTTTGAAAAAATTCATTTTTTTAAATTTATTTATTGAGGCTTGTTTTTATGCCCCAGCATATGGTCCATTCTGAAGAAAGATCTGTGATCACTAGAGAAGAATGTGTGTCCCAGTGACCTGGGATGTAATATTCTATATATGTCTATTAAAACTTTCTATATATCTCTCTCCTTTCTTTGTTTTTCTGTTGGTAGGGCTCCCTTTAGTATCTGAAGTAGGGCAGGTCTTTTATTAGCAAAATCTCTCAGCATTTGTTTGTCTCTGAAAAATTTAAGCTCTCCCTCAGATTTGAAGGAGAGTTTTGCTGGATAAAGTATTCTTGGTTAGAAATCTTTCTCTCTCAGAATTTTAAATATGTCATGCCACTGCCTTCTTGCCACCATGGTGGCTGCTGAGTAGTCACTACTTAGTCTTATGTTGTTTCCTTTGTATGTGGTGAATTGCCTTTTTCTTGCTGCTTTCAGAACTTGCTCTTTCTCTTCAGTATTTGACAGTCTGATCAGAATATGTCTTGGAGTGGGTTTATTTGGATTTATTCTATTTGGAGTTTGCTGGGCATTTATGCTTTGTGTATTTATATTGTGTAGAAGGCTTGGGAAGTTTTCCCCAACAATTTCTTTCAATACTCTTTCTAGACCTTTACTCTTCTCCTCCCCTTCTGGGACACCAATGAGTCTTCAGTTTGGACGTTTTATTTTATCTATCGTATCCCTGAGATCCATTTCGATTTTTTTCCCCATTCTTTCTTTTGTTCTTTCATTTTGTGTTCTGTGGTCCTCAGGGAGGCTGAGTTGTTGTTCAGCTTCCTCTAATCTTGTATTAGGAGTATCCAGAGTTTTTAATTTGGCCTACAGGTTCTTTAATTTCCATAAGATCTTCTATTTTTTTATTTACTCTTGCAATTTTTTCTTATGCTCTTTTAGGGTCTTCTTTATGTCTTTTATATCCTGTGCCATGCTCTTCCTCATGTTATTTATATTCTGAGCCATGCTCTTGTTGCCTGTCTGTAATTCTTTGATTAATTGTGCCAAGAACTGTGTGTCTTCTGATCTTTTGATTTGGGTTTTTTGGTTTGGGTTCTACATATCATCTGGTTTTATCATATGCTTTGAGATTTTCTGTTGTTTTTGGCCTCTTGGCATTTGCTTTACTTGATCCCTAATTGACAGAACTGCAGTTTGGTGGTGTATACTTTCTCTAACTAACCAGCAGATGGTGTCTGTGAATCACCTATTCCCCTCAAGTCAATTCTCCCCCAATTTGTCTTTGTGGTGCGTGGGGTCTGATTCTTGTGGGGTTCAATTGGTGCACCAAGTTTGGGTGTGTTGCTGGTGCTGTCTGCCCTGAATGTGGGGCATGTGTCTGGGTGGTTAGGCTGGCAGGGCAGCTTTAATAATCAAACCTCCCAAGTGTTCCTGGAGATTTAAGGCTGTTCTCTGCCACTGACCCACAAGTCCTTGGTACTGGCGTAGGTTCCCTGAGATTTCCGAGTAGTTCCCCCTTCCCAGCAGTGCTCTTCCAGGACCTCTGCTGAGGGAGGGCCGTGCCACATCACTAGTGCGTGCTGGCCTCCAGGGAGGCCCTGGGACGCTGGGCCGTGCAGGGGCACTCGCAGGCCGCTTCAAAGACGATTGAATAAGAAGCATTAACTTCCCCCTTTTTGCACAGTTCCACCCTCCCAGCTCCAGGACAATCAGCTGTGGGTGTATTAAAGGCCACTGTCCATGGCTGATATTGTGGCTTGTGTGTAGTGCTCTGGGAAAGATTCCCTGTCACACTGGGTTTCCTGGTGCAGCTCTGGGCTGTGGGTCTGGCCCCGGGCAGGAGCGTCCCCCACCCGCCGGGGAGATGGCTGCAAGGAATGCAGTTTTTTTTTTTTTTTTCCTTTTGGCTCCCCTCTGCTCTTCTGGTCTCGAGACAATCAGCAGTGGGTGTGGGAAGGCGTACCCTCCATTCCAGACACTGAGGCGTTAGCCCAGCCCGCTCCTGCCGTGCTTCACTGAGCTGCTCTCTCCATCGTACCTGCAGCCATTCCTGGGCTTTTTTTTTTTAAGAACTAGTCCATCTCCAAATGCAAGTCCAGTGTTTCCCCACACTGCAGCGCAGCCGCTGGACTTTCAGCTGGCTTACTCACTTGTTTCAGAATGCAGGCTCCTGGTTTCACCAAATTCACACTCCCTGTGGATTTAGCAGACCTTGTCCAGCTGGTGCATTGCTGGCTGTGGTGTTCTGGGCCATGGTTTTTCTGGTTTTTATCTAGCATTTTTCATGGAGCTGTTTTTTTGCCCTGTCTCACCTAGCCGCCATCTTAGGTTCTCCTTGGTTTTTAAAGCTTTAAACTTCTTCTTTGGCTAGGTCATTGCTTCCTGTTTCTTTCTATGTTTTGTAGCCTTTTGTTGAAACCTGGACATTTTGATATTTTAATGTCTTATTGCTGGGATTTAGACTCTGGGGTGTCTGTTCCTTAAGCTTGTATCCAGCTAGTGTTATGACACAGCTTTCCTTGAATGACAGGAGCAAAAAATACAAAACAAAACAAAAAACCAAACCATCTTTCCTAGTCTTTTCAGATTGACCTGTGCAAGTGCTCTCCTTCAGGACTTACCCATACAATGAGTTTGGAGAACAGCTGTAGGCCAAAGTTTAGGGGCCTCCTGATGCTTTCTGCACATGTCTTGTCTTGGGCTTGTGCATTTGACCCTGGGAATTCCCCCCATTTACAGAGATATGTCCCTCTTCCCTTGGAATCATTTTCCCCCCGGTCCCAGTCTTGGGCACTGCAGGTCCTCACCAGCAGACCCTTGCCCCAGGCAGCACGAGCTGATTGCTCTTCCCCAGCGTCTTGTAGGAGAGCTCGATGAGCCACCGTCCACACACAGGGCAAGTTCTGGGGTGGCAAGTCCCTCAGGACAACACCAGACAGACTGGGTTATATGTACAACACGACGGTTACTCTGCTCCCGGTGGAACCAGGACCAGGGATCTGCGCTGAGCCAGTGAGGGCCGGGAGAGGGACAGCCACGGCATCAGGAGACCCTGCTGCTTTTAAGCGGTCATTTCTTGATTAGGTTCTCACATTGCACCTGCAGTCCTTTAATTGTTTTCTGGAGTCTTGAGAAAGATGTTTCTGCCAGTTCCTGCTGGATGTTTGAAGCTTCTGTGGGGCAAGGATCCCTGAAGCATCTCACTCTGCCATCTTGATGGGGTGGGGTCTCTCACTGAACTTTTGAAAAGAGAATTTAGTATTCAACCTTAAAAGCTTTTCAAACCGAGTCTCTGCTAAGGATTTCTAGCTAGCGTCTAGCCACAGGAGATGCTCACGCCCTGTTCATCCTCAAGTGGTTTCTTTCCCAAGTGCCCCTCTCCCCACATGTACCCCCTGGCAGATGGGGCGACATAGCACAGGGCTGCTGGCCGAGGCCTCCCAGGCACATGGAACTGGGCTTAACCTTCACACATGGCTCCCAACGGGGACTCAGCCATACTTTTTGTGGATAACATGGTTTCAGGAAGAAAATGCCCAAAATCTCATTACCTTTTTAGAGTCTAAAGTATTCTCTCTAAAAACAGGAAAATAAAGTGAAATTTCACAGATGTCTAGACTTGCATCTCTAAGGTAGGGTGTCCCCACCCTGGTACGATACTAACTGAGGAAACGTCTGCTTGCTTCTATTAGTCACAGCAGGTCTTGGGAATGTCTAGTGTATGAGAACAGACACATTAATTTAGGATCAACATTCAGATCATTAAAACAACAACAAAACTTACTTTTCAGGATTCTGAACAGAACCTGCATATTCACAATGGAGAGCAAACGAGTGACTCCATCTTATCACTCTTAGAAAGCTCTGGCTTTTTCTACTTTTATTGAGAACAGATTGTAGGGTAAGGGGCAATATTCTGAAATAGTCTCCCCAGTGAGATTCTGAGTCCTTAGTGTCAAGTTCTGAAAGACTGTTTTCTTTCTGCCCTCCCCATGGAGCTGGATGCAGAAACAGAAACCTGGAGGTGAGGCTGAAGTTAAATAACCATTACCTCTCAAATCCCCCAGAAACAAAGTCAGATTCCTCAATGCCTTCCCAAAGCCTCTGCCTTCCAACTCCCTCGTTTGTTGACTGAATTACTGTATGCTCAGAGACCTGGAACAGTACAGAAGGAAAATAAGATCCTGCTTCATCTAAAGCAATCACCAGGCCAACAACCGCTCCACGAATCCCCACGACAAGGGGCTGCAAGGGTTAAGTTGTACCACTCGGGCAGAGCCTCATGGCACCGAAACGAAGGAGGCCTTCGCGAAGGCTGCCAGTGCATGCTGGATGAACCAGATTTAGCTCCTGTCAAAGGGGGTCTTGTGGGGACAAAGATGTCATGGTTTTTCAAGCACGCAGCCTACATATCAATTAGCATGTTTCCAGCATGTGAGGTCAGTGCTTCCATTACCCACGAGAGTGGAAGACACTCGATGGAATAAAAACACGTCCAAACACACAAAAAATATTCCAGACTTAATACCATGGGGCAGCACTGGTTTAAGCTTACAGATAAATGGAACTACTCATTCAGCAAAACAATTTTTATGAGAAAATGTACACTTAAGTGTTCTAAGTGGAAAGTACTGGTTGATTTCTAAACCTCAAGCTTTCCTAAATTAATAACAACTGTGTGAGGAATGTAAAGAAACAACATGTGAACGTGGCAGTTTTAAAAGTGCCAGCAGCGTATGCTCGCGTTCCCAGGCTGTGCTCCACGCCATGTGGAAGTCGTCAGGGGCAGGCGACGGCCTGGGCAGGCTGCAAACGTGGAGCCCCGGGGGGAGTCGGCAGCTGAGGCCGGGGCCCAGCCCTCGGAGCACAGGCAGAGGAATCAAGGCAAGCCACAGCCTCTCCAGACCTCCCCTTGCCGGACAAAGGAGGCCTTAGATAAGTTGCTTCCACTGGCAGATAAAGCGTACTCCCTTTAGTTTAAAAAACAGCAACAGCAAAAAAATCAACAGTAGGAATGCTCAGATTGGGAAGAGGACAGGCTTTGGGCGTTGGGTAAAAAGTTGTTTCCTTATGTGATAAGTTGATACTATTGTTCCTTTCATCTGATTTCATTCACATGTCCATCAACCTCAAATATTCAGAGCACAGTTGAGAACAGGAAGGAAGCAATCAAAAGCTGCAGAACAGCCAAGACAGACGAGAGAATGCGGGGCAGCCTGTGTACGATGACTTTTCTGATGAGGTGACGTCTGAAGGATGGGTCTCATTGACAGAAGTGCAGACAGATGGCTTTGAGGGAGAAAACAGAAAAGCTGTGGCCGCACCAAGTGAGAATGCTAAATGCAGAGTGGCCTGGAGGTCACTTGGCGTAAGATCTGCACATTTGCGCAGCTCTGAAAGTTCTGTGTATGACTACATGACATTGATAAAAAGACTGAATTGCCAAGAAAGAGTTAAGACCAACTTACAATATATTTTAGGATATTTTAGAATAGTTTCCTTGAAAAATACTTGGACACACAAAAAGTTTGACTGGAAAATTATAAACTTGATCTGTAAAGTGCTTTTGATATCTTGCATTTTGACACTGATAAAACAGAGGCCCAGAGAAATGACGTGCTTTGGCCTCACAGCGAGGCCAGGCCGAGAACCCAGGAGACGGACTGACTGGGGCCTGAGCTCATTCTGCACTCCACAGAGAGGTCCTGGCATGTGAGGAAACACTAACACAAGGTCTGCTGTTGCACGGCTGTCACTGTGCGGGTTATGAAGACGTGCAACGCGGGGACAGTTGGTGGGAAGGGACATGCCTGGGTCTCTTGGTGCACATGGTTGCTTGCTGGTTGGCAAGTGCTGGGCTAGGTCCCTTCTGGAACCCTTCAGCCTTTCTCAGGCAAGCCTGTCCTGAGCTCAGCTACGGGAATGCTGGGGCACTGATCCAAAATGGATGTTTATCCAGCTGCTTGCCATATGCGTCGGATTTGCATTTAAGAGCTCTCCTGGTATTTATGATGGAAAAACTGTGGCTGTGTAAACATTGGCAATTTGATATCCATACCCAGTTTCACACCTGAGACCCACTTTTTTATCATAATGGATGCTGGATGCTAGTACAACAGGGAATATAATTTTTAGCAGCTTTATAGAAAACCAGACTTGTGTTCCCTATCAGTCATTCTAGAACAAACACTAAAGAGGAATTTGTGGATAACCGGATCCACCCTTACCCACCGTCCTGTGTCTCCCACTTAATTTAATGGTAGATCTTGAATGCAATTTTATTATCTACCTGTCTATGTCCACAGATACGTTAGTTCATCTTGACTTTAATATTTTCCCAAGATTCCACCTGGCTGATTCAGTGATGTTTTCATCTAGATACATTGCACATACCATAAAATTCAACCTTTTAAAGTGCAGAACTCAGTGTTTTTTAGTATAGTCACAAGGTTGTGCAAGCATCGCCACTTTCTAATTCCAGAACATCTTCATCACCCCCAAAAGAAACCCTGTAGCCATTAGTAGTCATTCCCCATTCCCCTCTCCCTTCGACCCTGGCAAACACAAAATCTATTTTCTGCCTCTATGGATTTACCTACCCCAGACATGCATATAAATGGAAGAATACAGTATGTAGTCTTTTGTGCCTGGCTTCTTTCACTTAGCACAAGGTTTTTTGAGGTTTGTACATGTTGTAGCATGTATCAGAAGTTCATTCATTTTAATTGCCAAAGAATTTTCCATTGTATGCATGTAATACATTTTTTTTAATCTGTCCATCTCTTGATGGACATTTGGGTTGTTTCCCCCTTTATCTGTTCTGAATAAAGCCGCTATGCACATTCATGAACAAACGTGTGTGGACTTGTGTTTTCATTTTTCTTGGGTGTATACCTAAGAGTTACTCTACATTTAACCATTTGAAGAACTGCCATACTGTTTTCCAAAGTGGCTGCACCATTTTACAATCCCATGAGCAGTGTATAAGGGCTTCAACATCTCTACATTCAACATTTGTTCTTTTCCATCAGTGACAGCCATCCTAGTGGGCGTATCTTATTGTAGTTTTGATTTGTAGCTCCCTGATAGCTAATGATGTTGAACATTTTTTCATGTGCTTATTGGCTAACTGTATACCTTCTTTGAAAAATGTCTATTCAAATTCTTTGCCACTTTTTAATTGGGTTCTTTGTCTTTTGATTATTGAGTTGTAGTAGTTCTTTATATATTAAAAATACATGTCATGTATCAGATGTATGATTTTCAAAAATTTTCTCCCATTCTGTGGGTTGTCTTCATTTTCCTGATGGTTTTCTTTGAAGCATGAAAGTTTTAATTTTGATTAAGTCCAATTTATCTATTTTTCTTTTGTTGCTCGTGCTTTTTTGTCATACCTAAGAACCTAATCCAAGGTCCCAGAGATTTACACCTGTTTCCTTCTAAGAATTTTATAGTCTTACCTCTCACACATAGGTCTTTGATCCACTTTGAGTTAACTTTTTTATACTGGAGGACACCATAGGCAGGAGTCCAGTGTCTTTCTTTTGAATGTGGACAGCCAGTGTCCCAGCACCGTTTGTTGAAGAGACTGTTCTTTTCCCCTTTACCTGTCTGGGTTCCAGTCCTGTTTTAATAACATGTTCTACTATGAAAGGCAGCCTGGCAGAGATGTCCACATCACAGAGGTCACACTGTGGGGCAAAATGATGGCAAAACTCAAACCCTAGTCTTTTTAACAAGTGTTGCTAGAACAACTGGATGGCCATAAGTTAAAAAAAAAACAAAAAACCTTGACACTTACCTCACACCATATACAAAAATTTTACTCAATATGGATCATAGATCTGAATGTAAGAGCTGAAACTACAAAACTTTGGCAAGAAAACGGAGGAGACAATCTGTGGGACCTTGTGCAGGAGAAAGATTCATCAGATACAAAGCAAAAAAAGCAACCGTAAAAGAAAAAAAAATATGATACACTAGCTTCATCAAAATTAGACACTGCCGTTCCTCCAAAGCCACTATTAAGAAACATAAAAGGTCCAGTCACAGACTCAAAAGAAAATATTGACAAAATCTTGTAACCAGAATATATAAAAAACATTTACAACTCAATAATAATAAGAGAAATAACCCAATTAAAAAAAAAAGGGCAATGGATATAGACACTTAGCCAAAGAAGAGATATGGATGGCAAATAAGCATATGCAAAGATACATCATTAGTCATTATGGAAATGCAAATTAAAACTGCAATAAGATACCCACCAGAATGGTTAAAACTAAAAAGACTTAACACCACCAAATGTGAAGATGTGGAGCAACTGAAAGTATCATGCATTGCTGGTAGGAATGCAAAATGGTGCCGCCACTTTGGAAAAGTTTGGCAGCTTCCTATCAACTTCAACATACATTCACCATGTGATCCAGCAACCCCCCTCCTAGGTATTTACCCAAGAGAAATGAAAACATATGTCCACACAAATAACCGTATGCAAATATTCTTGGTAGCCTGATTCATAACAGCCAAGACCTGGAAACAATCCATTAGCAGCCAGAGTGATCATTTCGAAATATAAAGCACATCATCTCTCTCCTGCTGTAAACCTCGAGGTGGTGAATGTATAAGAGACTGCAATCCATCCATATAATGCAGCATGCAGAGCAGACGAACCTCACCCAACAGTACGGATGGACCTCAAAAGCAGAATGCTGAGTGAAAGAAGCCAGGCACACTGTTTTATTCCATTTATGAGATTCTAGAAAAGGAAAACGTTTCAGAACAGAGAACAGATCAGTGGTTGCCAGGGGCTAGGGATGGGGGAAGGAGATGCACTACAAAAAGGATATGAGGGGCTATTTACACTGGCCCTAGAGTCTCTGCCTGTTCCCCCTTCTCTGTGGCCCGCACAGGCTGTGGAGCTGCTGGGTGGATGCCCGGGGGACCTCGGGAGACGGAAGTGGCCTCAGTGATCTTTGAGGATGTGGCTGTGAACTTCACCCTGGAGGAGTGAACTTTGCTGGATTCTTCTCAGAGAAAACTGTACAGAGATATCATGTTGGAAACTTTAAGGAACTGCTCCTCAGCAGATGCCAAGGCTCAAATTCAAGCCAGTGGGTCAATTTCTCAAGAGGATATTTTAGGGCAAAAGAAATCCAAAGAACAAATAATAGCAAAGTTCACCAGAAATCATTCTAGTGTCTACATTTTAGGAAAAATTGGGAAGACCATAACTTTGAAAGTCAGCTTAAAACCAAGGGGAGGCATCTGTAGTAAGTTGTACTCGCAAGAAAAACAGTTATCTCAGGGGAGAATATTGGTCTGTCAGTAAATTTAAAAAAACAAAACACATAAGCCCAGCTTCAAATTTGTTTATTTTCAGACAATTTACCTAAAATATTTCTTTCTTGAATGTGACATACCTGTTCAGTTTTTTGAAATATAATTCAGCTGAAAACAATACCAGGAAACCCCACATAGAATGTGATGATGGCTAGGGTCACGCCCTCTTCAAGAGCATTCAGAGTGTTTGTTACACTCTCCAGTAATTCACAGGGTAGAAAACTTTCAATGAAAATGATGAAAATGTAATTCTAATATGCAATAATAAATACAAAGTCATTCATAAACGAACCATTAATAATGTGCTCATTGTTAGCAGAAATCTTTTTGGTGGAAAGAGTCTGTGAAAATAATGAAGGCAATCAATGTGGGAAACCTTGAATCAGCTGCCAAATCTTCATCTGTACATTTACTCCTGGAATAAATGAGTATGGAAAAGTTTTCATGCATCATCATCTCGTGACACATGAGGTCTGACATTGGACACAAACCACATGAGTATTAGAAATGTGGGCTGGTCTGCAGCTGTCTGTCCTATCTAAGAACTCACGAGGGAAAGAAAACCTATGTATGTAAATTGTGTGGGAAAAGATTTACCCATTGCTATTGGTTCAGTCAACAGATCAGGACTGTGAATCCAAGCAATATGGGAAATTTTTCAGTGAGTTCTCAAATCTTACTAGACTTGTGAGAGAGCTCATGGTGGAGAGAAGCCAAATAAATGTAAGGAACATGGGAAAGATTCTTTTGTCCCAACTTGCTTAGAAGGCATATGACACACACTTGAAAGAAACCCCATGAATGTAAACAACATGATAAAGTCTTCAGTTATTCCACTTTCTTTTGAAGACATTAAAGGCTTCAAACTGGAAAGAAACCCTATCAATGTAAACAATTTGGGAAATTAGACTTCAAGTATTCCCAATCCTTTGGAAGACTTGGAAGAACTCCCACTGGATAAACCCCTAAAAGTATGGTATCATGGGAAAGCCTTCCTTTGGATCATGTAATTTAAAGGACATGTGAGAATGTACACTGGAGAGAAACCCTATGAATGTAAACATTGTGGTTTACATTCACCTTTCCAAAATCCTGTCGCAGACAGGGAAGGCTTCACAGTGAAAAGATACTGTCATCTAAGTACTGTGGCAAAGTCTTCCATTGGCTTGAATCCTTTCAAGGACCCATTAGAACACACACTGAAGGCCGCTGTATAAAGGTGAAAACTGTGGGTAAATTTTGAATTGTGATTCATCCTTTAGAGGCCATGTGAGAATGCACAGTAAAGATGAATGGGAAAAGTCACATGGCTGTTACCTTTACAAAAACATGTGAGTGCGCACACTAGAGGGGAGCCCTATGAGTGTAACAACGTGAGACTGCCTGATGCTAAGTAACGCATGTGGAATAGTCCCCCAAATTCACACTGCAGGAGAAATAACTGTTCCACAGTTGGGGGCACAGTGAAAAATTACTCTTGGTATTTGTTGGTTTTCTTACTCTCTTTGGGTGGTAGGAAGTGGATATCACTTATGAATTATAGATAGTCCAGCATTCCTTCTTACTGAGAAAAGCTGCTTTTTTTTTTGTCAGCCTTGTGCTATTTTCCTTGCTAATAAATAGTCAGTCTATGTGTCTGAATAGAAAAGTTTATCAAAAAGTATATTCTTATGTGAATTGTCATCATTTTTCATTTTTGTACCTTTACCCATTATTCTTGCTTCTTACTGGGATTTGGATGCTAGAGTTTGAATTAAAGAAGTGAGACCTGTGATATGACCATAAAACCTAGAGTTAGAGATGGTTCTCCTGGATTATATTGTTTCAACATGGATAATGTTGGAAAGTACATTTTCCACAATCCATTTTCATTATGGATCCCAGGTAGAATTCACCTCCTAATTGCATAAGATTTGGATATAGAAGTACAAATGCCATTACTGAGGTTTTGGAGGCACCCAATAGGGAAACAAGATATGAACACTATGGACCCCAGCTTCCTGCTCGTTTTCCTGATTCTTGATCCTGCCCTCCAAGAACATTCTCAAAACACTAACTACTTTGACTCCCGTCTTCTGAGAGGTGTGGTCTTCTGCAGATGTCTCCACATGCTCAACATCAGTGACACATTCAAAGCTTGCATTATGCTTGCATTTTTCTGCATACCCCAAGATGTCCATCAAGCCACTGATTCCAACTCACAGTTGGGAATATCCTCTGAGTTAGAGTAAGTACCATGTTCTATTAATACTGCCAGTGGCTTTGTGTTCTTAATTCCACCAAGACAGCTGGAGTGATGCAGTCAGAAAAAGAAACCAGATGAGAATTCAGTCCTCAACTATGCTGGGCAGTGACTGCTCCGACCGAGTCCTTTCACAGGAGGATAATCCTCTCCTCATAGCAGGGAATTGTGTGTGGCTCCTGTGCCCTGGAGAGGCATGGAATTCATATTTGATTGCATGTGATTAAAATCAATGTCCTTTTTTGGTAAAACATAACCTCTGTTCATGTTTCTTTGAAATATCTTGTTAATGTTTTCAAAAGTGTTAAATGCTAAGAAATGTTAAAAAAAAAAGACACAAGGGAACTTTGGGGTGCTTGCGACTGTATATGTCTGTCAGAACTTAGCAAATTAATACTTTTAAAAGGGTAAATTTTATATTCATAAATTACACCTCAATAAATCTGACTTAAAAAAAATAAAGAGATCTTAACCTAGACATGTAAGCCTTCTTCTGTGTGAGCATTCCTCAGCTCTTCTGGGACTGAAGCAGCTTTGCTCTCCTTGGGTAAATGACATGTCCCTTTTAAGAGCCTCCTTTATGCCAGTTGTTCTGGAAGCCAGGGGTGCAGTGGTGAACCCTGTATGGACTGCACATGACACGTGGTGTGCATTGAGGAGCGGCTGAGTGGCTGTGCAGGGAAGGCGTTTTGGAGCACATGGCCTTTAACTTCAGGCCCGAATGATGGGAAGATACAGGGAAGATGAGCCCAGCACAGAACATTCAATGCAGAGCCCTAGGGCAGGAACGAGCTGGCCTGTTTGAGGTACCAAGCAGGAAAAGGTGGGCAGCAGGGAGAAAAGTAGGACATGAAGTTGGAGAGCTGGGCAGGGGCCCTGTCCCCCAGGGCAAGGAGCTTGGCCCGACTGGCCTGGAGAGGGTCAGGCTGACTGCTCTGGGTGGACTGGGGGGGGGTGAGGTTAGGGAGGAGGCAGGGAGGTCAGTGGTTAGAAAGCAGTTGCGGTATTGAAGGGAAGGGTGGTGATCGTGGACATGGGGAGAAGTGGGTGGGTTCTGGATGTGTGCTGGAGCAGGGAAAGGGCTGGCAGGATGTGGCAGAGGAGAGAAAGCACATGAGAGCGACTTCTACCTAGAGCAGGTTCATCAGTGATGGTGGTGTTTACTGAGAAGAATGAGGCTGGGGAGGTGACAAGGGTTCAGAGTGCATAGGCAGGAAAAGGGAAGAGGCTGAAGACAGACAGGGCTCCCCAACGTGTAGAGGCCAGTCAGGGGACTGAGGTGGAGGCTGCCAAATACAGGGAAAACTGGTAGTGGGTCAGGAAAAGCAAGTGAGATCGGGAAGGAGGGAGTGCTCAACTCTTTCGAGTGGATCAGAGGCTGGTGATGTCTAGAAAAATAAGCAGGGAAACATCTGCTGGATTTGCAATGTGGGGTTGTTGGTGACCAGGACGAGGGAGGCCTTGGTGGAGGGGTGGGGACTGGTGCTGATTCCAGTGGGTTAAAGGGAGTATAAGGTAAGGAGGTGGAAACAACACGTAAAGGCAACTTTCTAAAGACGCGCTGTGGGGTAAAGCAGAGATGGGCAGAAGCTGGGAGGTGGTGGGATGTTAGAGATACTGGTGCTTGTTTGTGTGCTGATGGGAACGATCTGGAAAACAGGGAGAAAATGATGATACAGGAGGAGGAGGAAGGTGCTGGAGCAAAGTCCTTGAGAAGCAGGACAGGATGGGGCCAGTGGATGGAGGGACTCGGTTTGTGGAGGTCACAGGCGGGAAGACAGAGGGTGCAGGCACAGGTGCAGATGGTTAGTAGTCCTGGGGGTGGCAAGATGCGAGTTCCTGACTAACTGCTCCTATTTTCTTGATGAATTATGAGGCAAAGCGAGTGGCC
>PVKY010007871.1:0-14533 GCA_004027775.1 Bradypus variegatus
GGGGAGCGGGGAGGAGCACGGAGCTGGGCGCGCGCCGGCTGCAGCGGCGCGAGACTCACCCGGCGGCGACGGCTGCGGCGGCGCTAGAGCGCGGGAGGGGCGGCGTTTGCTGGGAAAGGAGGGAGCCGAGTGGGGTGGGAGCACTAGGAGGGGGCGAGGGGAGGGGGAAGAGCGCAAGGCGGAGCGCGCGGGCACGCACTTTAGGCGCGAGACAGACCCACACACTCACGCAAGGAATGCGCGCGAGACACCCGCAGGGCGGGGGCGCAAGGCAGTGGGTGGCCCCCCTCCCTCCCTCCCCTTACACTCACCCGGAAGTGGTGCTGCAGCTCGTGCTTCCGAGAGCCCCAATTCCTCCACGCCCCTCTCCCTCCCTCCCTCCCTCCCCCTTACAGGCTCAGAGAAGAGCCGCAACGGAGAGAAGGCGGGAGCACCGGAAACGAAAAGGGGGGAGGGAGGGAAATAGCAACGTGGGGGGGGCAGTAATGGGGAAGGAAGGGGAGTGGTGCAAAGGCCGAGTCACTTCCGGGAGCGGCTAGAGCACATCCGGCGCTGTTAGCGCTCTAAGATATTCAGGGCAGAAGTTACGACGAGTAGGGGCGGAAGTGGCTTCTGCCCAGGGCCGCAGTAGAACTCTTCGTGGAAGTGACGCTACAACGGAAGTGGTGGTGGGTTCTGCTAAGGACAGAAGCTGAACCCTGAGAACAGTGGTCCAGAGCTTCCGGGAGGGACTTCTGGGGAAGTGGGAGGGTGGAAACGCGACAGATTCATGAATTATGCATCAAGGTTTCAGGGGAGCTATGGATTCTTAAAAAGCCAGATTCCCGTTTCCCTTCCCTCAGGATGGAATAATGTGGCAAGTTATCACTATTTTTTCTTATATCCCCAAAAACGTCTTACTTTGTGTCAGTATTTTTGGTAATGTGTCAGTAATTTTCTGAAGTCCCTACTCAGCTCTAGAGTAATTTGTAAAAAACCTCTCCCAGCTATCAAAATCTGACCACACCCCTCACTTTCTTGGCTTTAGTCTTTAAATCCTTGTCCTCTCTCACATCTCTATCCCCTTAACCTGCTTTACTTTTTTTTTTTTAATTAGTATGGTACATTTGTTACAATTGATGAGCCAATGTGATTATATTATCCAAAGTTCATAGTTTGCATTAGAGTTCACTCTCTGTGTTGTACAGTGTTAGGAATTTTATTAAAATTTTTATTGTGGTGACATAGATACCACATAAAATTTCCCATTTTAACCACTTTCAAGTATACAAGTCAGTGTGAATTACTTCCACAATGTTGTGCTGCCGTCACCATCAACTACTAAAACTTTTCTGTCACCCCAAACAGATACTGTACCAATTAAACATTAATTGCCCATTCTCCACCCTTGTCGCTGATACCCTGTGTTCCAGTTTCTGGCCGTGAATTTTGTATTCTAATTATTTCATATAAGTGAGATCATACAATATTTGTCCTTTTGTGTCTAGCTTATTTCATCCTACCACTCATCACTACCTGATACTATGTTTTGTTTAGTGTCCAGCTCTTCCCACTAGAATATAGGATCCATTGAGGTGAAAGACTTTGGCTTGTTTGTTGCTGTATATCCTCAGAGCCTGGATTTAGTCAGTGGTCCTGTGAACACCCCAAATGAACTCTTTCAGGAAGCCTTCCCTGGTTACTCCAACCCATAATAGCCCCTTTCTCTGTATTCCCACAGCACTTATAGTCTGTACCCTTTGTTCCTATTTTAATCACTTCATAGATGTGACTCCCCAGCAAGACTGATTCAAGATTATTGTCTGGAATTCCTCCCACTGCTTTGCTGCGCACGTAGTACACGCTGAATATATCTACGATTGAGTAAATGAATGCTGCCCCTGGCCTGTACCCTGATATGGCCAGAATCCCTCTGGGTTCAGCTCTATTTTGGCTGAGGACAAATTGTCTCCTATTATCAGTAATAGCCCCTTGCTTAGAGAAGAAAATAACCCTAAATGAAATCATTATAATGCCCATTTCACTGATAATGAAAACAAGACCAAAGGTTTAAGTGATTTTTTCCAAGGTCGCGGCAAGGAAGTAGCAAAGGACACCTAAAAAATAAACAACTCTTAATAGAGGATGTTTATCTTTGACTTGAGATTGTAGTTTGTATCTCTTTTATTTTAAAGTGCTACTATCTTGGTCACATTTGGGGGCTCCAAACAAAGTCTCTGTTAACTGAACAGTTACCAGGAGAAGCAGCTTAGGACTCAGATGTGACCAAACTTAATTGCTGCACAGGTTAGAGACGGCCGATGCCAGAGACTTTGACTTGGGTGGCTGGGATGGAAAAGTGAAAGCAAAATAATGGTAATCACAATAAGAGCCAGTTCTCCTTCTAGTTATTTTCCTATTTACATTAACTAGTACTCCCTGGACCTCTGTGTCTCCAACTCTCAGTCCCATTCCTGCCCTTGCTATAGGAAGCAAGCTTTAAGTGCTTTGAACTCCTTAAAAGAAAGCTTCAGCATGATAAAGGCAGGGCGTAGGGCGAGGAGGGTTGATAATTTTAGCCTGGGGATCTACAGCTGGCACACTGTTTCCTTCTCGACTCACTTCCACACCCGGAGTTCTGCCTCAGGGAATCCCTCCTCCTGGGGGCTTCCCCGTTCCCTGGTTGGGTCTAAGGCGCAGTGGTAAGCATTCCAGAAAAATGCTTAAGAGAAGCCTGGCTGAGTCACTCGATGCACTACCCAGGAGGCAAAGGAAGCGTGGTGAGGAGAGACGCTTGTCCCAGTGGTGCCTTCTGATTCCCGGAAGGGCGGTGAGGCCGTCGCTGATGCAGTTGTCCGGCACTGGGCCGCGACTCTCTGCTCGGCCCCTTGAAGCCCCTTGAGCACCTCGAGGCCCCCCAGTCCCTGTGTCACCTCCACCAGAGATAATGGTTAAGATCTGTTCCCCAGGGCCTCAGGCCCCTTCTGGGTGAGCATGACAACATGAACTAGTTTGGGATAATTCCTTAAGGGCAACTCAGAAGACTTCTCTGTCTTTTCCCTGCACCTGACTTTCCATGAAGAAGGAGGGCAGTTAGGGGGAACAGGTGAGGATTTCCAGTGTCTTGCAGAAGTATTTTAATTTATTTAAATTTAGAGAAACAACAGTCTAATCAAGCAGTAATTAATTCCCTCTTCATTAGAGGCCTTCGTGCGGGCCTCCTGCAAATGGATGAGCCGCAGGGTCACGCTGTCCCTCAGAGCAGAGAGAGCTGCTGAAGGTGAGAGCCCAGTGTGCCCCTTTTCTCCCCACCCTCACCCGACAGACAAGAAGGACTAGATTCCTGTGGAGAAAGAAGGGAAAGGTTAACGAGGCTCCCTCTCTCCCGCTCCTTGGACCTCTCCCTCACTGCCCCTGAGAGTGCCATCAGCCCCCTTTCTGCACCCTCAGCCTCCTCCACTGGGGCCGGGGCTGCCCCAGCTGCTGGCTGGGGTCTCTCCAGGGCCCCTGAGTTGATCGTGTTCTCCTCAAAGCTTGTTTTCCTCACACCTCTGCTTTTAGTTGGTTCCTCATTCCTCTGTGGCACTGTCCCTTTCTGAGGGAGTCTGACGCCCTGCATGCACACACTGTGTGTTGCATGGACTCAGCCACACTTCCTCAGTACATAGCAAAGCTCCCAAACACCGAAAACACACCTACCAACACATCCACACTCCTAATCCTGGCTTCAAAGGTAAGCACAGTGGGGCATGGGCAGTTCCAGGCAGCCCAGATTAGCCTCTCACATACCAGCGCTGTCTTAGCTACCCCATTTCCAGGGAGCAAGTGGGGCACAGATGGGGAGGGGGGTAGAAATGGGGCTTGGATGGTTACCACGGCAACAGAGCCTAGCAACAGCCGAGAGGCTGGTGTGTGGGTTTCTGCCAGGCTGTTCCAAGAGCCTAACCTGGAACTGGGGCCTCAGAGGTGATGATCCCAGCTGGGAACCTGTACTCTGTCCCCAGACACCACCGCCTCTGGCTGCTCCCTCTCACTCCCCAGCAGGGCCCCTCTCTCAGAGAGTAGGGACAGCCAATGACAGTCAACTGCATGACCTCTAATGCTGTGTGACTTTTGAGGGGCAGGTATGAGTGGGAGCAGGTTAAGGGGCAATCCTGAAAATAAACCAGGCAGGACAGCTTTGCTATGGTTCTCTCTCAGCCCTTTTCCATCACTCTACTTTCTCCTTCGCCTTTCACCCTGCACCCTCCATCTGTTTTTGCTTGTTAGCTCTGTTGCCTGCCCTTCTATGTAATTTTCCCTTTTCTTCTGTCCCCTTTTCTTCATGCTCTCTCGACTTTCACTGGCAAGTAACAAGCAAGCCACTTTTCCAGTTTCCCTTGGCTGCTGCTCCTCAGGGTGCTCCCTTCAGTCTCCCTTTGTTCTCCCTCCCTTCCCTTCTGTCCCAAGATGAAGCCCCCCAATTCCCAGCTCCAGGCCGGAGCAGGGCTGAGGGGTCCACTACCTTACCCTTCTCCTCCCTCCTGGCTGCCCATCCCCTCTCCACTGCACTGGGATTATCAGGCAGAACCAGGGACTCATATATCTTGCAAAGGCTTTATTTGAAAATTTTGAAACTTACATCCCACAAGAATTCAAGATTATCACCACGAGAAGAAAGATATAATACAAAAATATATATCACAGCATAGGAGCCAGGTAAGAGGGGAAGAAGGAAGGAAGATGGAGAGAGTGAGAAAGAGAGGTGAATCTGAGGAGAGGGAAAGGGAGGGAGGCAAAAGAAGGAATGGCAGAGTGAAGGCGGGAGGAGAGAGGGGATGTGAGGGGGCCCAGGAAGAGGAGGGGTGGGTTTGGAGCAGCACTCCCTCCCGATGGCCTTGAACCAGTTGGCTGCAGTCCCTGGCAGCTTAGTAGAGTGAGGGAGCCCTAAGGGAGGCTGGGAAGGGGAGGACTGGCTCGGGGGACTCTGAGTTCCAGAGAGTGACACATACACAGACAGCCAGGACAGACAAGACAAGAAGGCTTACGGGGATGGCAAATGGGAGCCCCTTCTCCTTTAGAGCTTCAGGTGGCTCCCCTAAACCCATCTCCCAGACATCCAAATTCAGCAGTGGGTGGGGAAGAGGTTTGGGAGCCCTCAGGGTAATGAAAGCACCCTTGGAGTGGGATGGGGGAGACGAAATACGTGACATGAAAAGGGAAGGGACCATGACAGATGAGGACAGAAGGGGCCCCCAGCTCACCTCCCACCCACCTCTGGGGCAGCATGCAGGGGGCACAGAAACGACATCAGTGGGTGTCCGTGAGGGAGAGTGTGAGCATGACACACAACACCACAACATGGGGCCAGGAAATGCAGGTGAGAGGTAAAGTGTGCATGTGACACTGGCCACCGAGAGGCTGAGCTGAGCACAGAATGTGGGACAAGAAAGAGTGAAAAAAACAGGAAACAAGAGGGAGACTGCAAGAGGCCAGCTGAGGGGAGGGAGGTGGATGGGGAGAGGGTGCAGAAGACGGCTGGACAAGAGCATGAGTGTGTGCCATGGCCTGCAAGGGAGGAGGCAAGTGTGCAAGGCTTTTGTGTGAGTGTGCAAGGGTGGAGATGGGGGACCAGAAGCCACAAATATGTGAGGCCCCCACCTACAGGAGGGTGAGCATAAAGGATTGCCCACAGGGCCAGTGAGGGTTACAGGGGTGCAAGGGCAGGAGCCAGGAGCACCTGTGGGCCCAGCCCCCCACAGCTGCCCCCCTCAGTGGGATGGGGGCTATGGCAGCCCCTTGGCCTCCTGCTTGGCGGCACCCCAACATTGGGGGCATCACAGATTCACCAGGGGAATCCTGAGAGGAAGAGGCAAAGGGCACAGTCAGGGACCAAGGGGTAGGTCAGAATCAAAGGGGAGTTGCAAGGCAAAGAAGGGGAATCAGGGTAAGGGGGCAGAGTTGGAGTTAAAGGGCAGTGTGAGAACAGGACATAGATCCAGAGAAAGTGGGAGAAGGAAGGGTTCCCTCAGAGAGGAGTTGGTCCAGCCCCCTTGGGAGAGCCAGAGCCTAGGCTGGGAAGGAGAGCCAGGGGCTGTGGGAGGTCCTCTCCCTCCCCATCCACCTGGGAGCACCCCCACCTCAGCACCTCCACAGACCTAAGTTGCCTTTCCTCCCTCCCTCCCATCCCCTTGCCCCTGCCCTCACCGGTTCAACTGGAAGGCTGGAGCCCCCTTGGGCTGGGGCATCCCAGGCCGGGGTCCCCCTCGGGGCTCTTCATGGTCAGGGGTGGGGGTGGGCGAGTCCCCGAAGGCCCCCAGCACAGTGACTCCCGCCGGGGACAGGTCTGTCAGAGGCTGCTGGCTCTCCTCCTGTCTCAGGGCTCCTTGCTGCCCCGAGGGCCGGCGTCGCTTCTGGCTGCGGTCCCAGCTGGACCATGGGAAGGAAAGAGGTCCTCTCATAGCCTGCAGCCATCATCACCCCCAGTATCCTACAGCGGAGAAGTCTGGCCCCTAATGGTTCCCTGTACTAGAATCTCCTGGGACTGGATGCCCATAAAACCAAGTCCCCACCTCCCAGGGGCCTCGAGCACAGTGCTCTCTGAGCCACCCTCCTGTCCAGAGCCTCACCCACAGAATTGGTACCCCCTCCCCACCCACTCCGAGTCTCCCAGAACCACCCCCTTCCCCTGCACTCCCCCTGCTGTTCCCCTCCTCAGCAGGCGCCGAGCAGGTTTTGTTCTAGCTCAAAGTCAGCTAATGACTTCGAGACCTGAGTCTCATGATTCTCTCCGTAAAGTGTGAAGGACTGAGTGGCCCATTATTAAATGTGTGCAAAAGCAAGCCCCAGATCACACACCTCCCACCCCCAAGTCCCAAGATGCCACAAGAAGGGGCCCTGCAGACTGGGTCATTTTTCTCTGTCTGGGAAGAAGTGGGGACAGGAGATGCCAACCAGACCCCCAGGGTACATAAATAATCCCCCATCTCTCCCATTATCAGAGAAGGAATTGGCCCTGATTTCTCAGTTTCCCCACCCCACCTCCAAATCCTCACTACTTTTTCTCAAGGTCTCCCTTTAACCCCTCATTTCCTACCCCACTACCCTCAGCGAAGTTACTGTCCCCCCCTTGCTCCCTCCCTCCTTTGGCTCCAGATGGCCAAACATCCATCCTGTCCTCATCCACCTGTCCCCCCCACCCCCTGCCCCATAGCTTACCAGAATTTGAAGATGATGCCAGTAGCCACGAGAACAATGATGATGGAGATGGTGATTGTGACATAGAGCTGGGGATCCACACCTGATTGGAGTGGGGAGAAAATTTCAGGGAGACCCTCGGTGGTGGCAGGTAGGGGGGCTCCAGGTTCAGTGATACCAGGAGGCTGCTTCTCTGCAGTGTGCCCCTTCTATTCTTATCATCAGCTTTCCCTGAGTCTTCAGCTCTTTTCCTTCCAAATCCTTTTCCTCTATTTTCCCAAATGTACTTCACCAAATCTTAGGTGTGCAGGTGCTGAGGAGGCAGCTCCTGAGAAGCCAGGGAATGGAGATGGCCCTCTCCACCCTCTCTGCCCAACCCCCTGCATCTCCCCAAGCTGGGAGCTCACCCTGCAGACCCCCTCATCCAGGGTGTCCCTCTGCCTGGAATGCTCCCACTCTTTTTATCTAGGTCTGGCCCAAATTTCAATTATTTGCAAGTTTCCTACCCCTTGGCAGAAGTAGTCTGTCCTATCTCTATTCTCCTATAGCCAGGATGTGCGTCCCTGACTTATAGCATTTCCACCCCACCCTGGTATCCATACATCTGTCCTCTCTAGCAGTCCTGATCTCCTGGAGGGCTCAGATGGCATCTTCTCCGCTGTGCCCCCCTCCCATGCCTGGCACATCTGCTGAAGGGGCTACCAGACAAGGCCTCCATCTCTGACCCTTAGGTTCCTCCACCAGCCTTGCCTACTCACCTTCCCCACGGCCCCCGAATAAGAATGGCCGCAGGGTGGCAGGAGCCTCTCCAAGGCTGAGCCCATCTCCATCACCCCGCATGGAGTCTGAGTTGGGGTGTGGGGTAGCCAGCCCATGGGGGGCTGCAAAGCCATAGTCCAGGGGCAGAAATCCAGGATTGGCAGAGTTGGGGTCCCCTCCATCCTCTCGAGACACTGTGGGGCCCCACACAATAGCCCAGGGGTACTGGGATGAAGGTGGCCCCTCCTCAAAGCCTGATGGGGTGGCCGGGGGTGCGGTGCCTGGTGGGACTTGCCGACGTGATCTTGGGACCCGAGGGGAGCGGCTCGGTGGGGGTGCTCGCTCCCACACACATACATGGCGTGGGGCTGAGGGGCCTCCCCGTGCACACGGGGGGCGGGCTGGGGCCGGTGGTGTTCGTGGGGAGGAGGAGGAGCCCTGAGCAGATTGCGGGAGGGGCAGCAACAGCAGTGGCCAGAGAGGGAGGAGGTGGGACAGCAGCAGCACAGGCCTGCAACAATGAAGAGAAAGTAAATGAAACACAGGACCTGGGGAGATCCTGGCAGCCATGGTTCTCCCTCCAGGTTTTTCTGCAAAAGCAGGTGAGCCATGGGCAGCCCCTGGTCTAGCCCTCAGGATGAATGGCCCTGGGTGGGCCTAGGAAGGAAGGGACCAACATCCCTGGGAATGTGGTCTCCAATCTCCCATCTGCTGTGTCAAACTTACCACATCCTGGACTCCATGTCTGAGGTCTTCCTCAGCTGTCACCCAGATTTTCAGCTTTTTGCCTTTACTGGGGGGGGGGGAAAGGAGGTGGTCACACCCCAGGCCTGCCCTGTGTCCTTCCCCCATCTCATTCAGCCACCAATTCTACCCCCACTTCTACCCCTGCCTCCATCCAGGATTCACTTCTTCTTAGCATCCTTTTGGGGAAAACCCTCCCAGAGTGGTGCTCTATCCAGCCCCCAGCACCTACCTCCAGCTTCCCAAGTCTCTGTTACCTCCCCACCCCAGAGTCTACTCTCGCTTCTCCACTTCCTTCCTTGTCACTTCCTCTGCCTGCAGCTCCAAGCTCTTCTTGGATCTTAATTTAGAGTCAAGAACCTTGTGATTCCTTGAGCACCTACCGCTAGGGAGGGAGTCTGAAGGTGGGGGGAGGGAAGGGGAAATCAATCTGAATGTGTGTGAGTGTGCGTGTACATGGGGGGGGGGCCTCCAGCCTGCACATCCACTTGCAGTCTGAGGCATTCTCTTATGATTGGCCCCAGGAGTCTGCATCTTCTGCAGGAGGAGATAGAGGGATGGATAAAAGGAGACAGAGAAAGACAAAAGTGGGTGGGAGAAAAAGTAGAGAATAAAATTTTTGCTCTTAATATTTAATCATCCAAATGCACAGGTGCCCTCTAAAGAGAGGTGAAGTTAGAAAGAGGCCACCCCCTCAAATGTGGCTCTCCTGGGCAAAGAGTCCTGGGAGAATCTGGACTGTCAGTTTTGAGAGAGGAAGGGCATGTTCTCCGAACTGAAGGTGGATCCTGCAGGACCAGGTTCCCCAGAGTGACTGAGGTTGTAGCACCCAGTGTTTTTTGGATTCTGGGTCTAAATCTGCACATTGAGTACTCTGAGAAAATAACAGAGGAATAAAATGGGAGAAGGCTGGGGAAGGAACTGGGAAAGTAGGCAGAGATGTAAAGGGATGAAGGACTGGGAGGGGGAAGGCTGGTTAAGAAAGAGGAGGGAGGAGGAAGAGGGTGTAGAGCTTAGGGTTAGGGAAAGGAATCAGTCCCTAAGGAAAATGGACTGGGGAACAGTGGAGGATGCTAAAGGAGAAAAGGATAAGAGAAAAGGTCAGTAGCAGGTTGGGTGTGGGGGCAAGGGACTGAGAGAGTGAAGGTGTTACAGGAGCAGGGGAAGATGGGCCAGAAAAAGGAAAGAAGGGACTATGGGGGGTGCAGATGTGGAGAGAGTGGAAGGGGAGTGGAGAGAAAGGGACAGAGAAGACCAGGCATGGGAAAAAAGGAAATGGAAAAGGAGAGAACATAATACTGAAGAGAAAATGAGAAGAGGCAGGGCTGGGGGACACAAAAGGGGTAGAGCAAAGATGGAAGAGTTGGAAATTGTTTCTTCAAATTTAACAGGATATGGAGCTATGGAAAGACATAGGGATGGGAGCATGGTGGGAAGAGAGGGAGGAAAAGAGATGGAAGCTAGCAGCTAGCGGGAGGGAGCAAAGAGTGTTAGAGCGAACCCGTGAAGCGGAGAAGGCTCACAGGGACATCTGTGGCCAGCTGACTCCAGGACTCGTCCGTCGGTCTTGTGTATCCAGGACCTCGCACCCCATTTAGCCACCCCCTCCAGGAAGCCCGCAGTCCCCAGGCTGGCGCGCCACCCCCACCCTCTCCTCGCTCCTCACCGACCTGTTGTGCGCAGGAGACGAGCTGGGGGTGGGGCGGGATCCTGGGCTGGGGAAACCCGGCCCCAGCCCCAGCAGGGCCCCCATCCCACCCCTCCCACGGCCCCGCGCTCCACGGACACAGCTGGAAAGCGGCGAGAGTGGGGGGGGGGAGGAACTGGAGGTCGGCAAAGGGTCCAAAGGGAGGGAGAGCCGGGAGCGGAAAGGGGGCCAGAGGCAGGAGGATGCACGGAGCCGCGGACCGGGCCGAAGGCAGGATGAAGGCAGCTGCGGGGACGGTGACCGCTGCACCAGGGAGGGCAGGATGGGTTCGGGAGCCGAGGTGGGATGGAGACCACGGCGGGGAAGGGGATCTGGGGGCTGGAGGCTTGAGGCCCGGCAAGGGACCGAGCCCGGAGGGGCGCGAGGCGAAGGGCGCGGAGTCGGAAAGAGCAGGGCCGGGCTCCCCTGGGGTGGGGGCGTAAGGGTCCTCCCACTCACCTGCATGCCTGGTGCGGCGGCGCGGCGGCTGCGGGTGCTCTGGGCTGAGCGGGGCTGGAGAGGTGCCGGCGCGGGTGGAGCGCGGGGCATGGTCGAGGGGCTTGGCCGGCAGCGGGGAGCTGGAGCGGGTGGGGGGCGGGCGCCCCGGGCGCTGGTCGGCGGCGGCGGGAGAAGATGCTCGGCTCGGCTGAGCTCGGCTGGGCTCGGCTGGGCTCGGCGCGGTGGCTGGGACCGCTCGGTCTCCGCCTCTCCCCCTCCCGCCCATGGGCCACGCACGATTTAACCCTCCTGCCGCCGCGCCGCAGGAGACGCGCCCAGCTCAGCCGAGAGTGGAAGGTTGGAGAGGGCAACTGGGGGCGAGGAACAGTCCAATTCCGCGGGATCTGAACTTCCCCACCTCTTCCACCCCAACTCCAAACGGTCGCCCCAATCAGTTTCTAAGATTCGGAGTCACCCAACGTTCTGAGTCTGTTTCGCCCCGCGTGGAAAGGGCCCAGGGTCAAGACCCGGGGATGGGGGAGAAGACCCCGCACCGCAACATCTTTAGATTACCCCAACAGCTCACTCTGGATTTCACTCTGGCCCATCCATGATGCCATTCTTCCTGAAGTAACCCAAATGATCTTTAAAATAATTACGTCAGGTCGTACCACGTGGCTTTTCCAGTCCTTGGAAAACGATCCAAACTTCCTGTGATTTACCAAGGCCCTACATGATCTTCCTCTTAAGCATCTCTCATTTCCTCTCATACTCCTCGCTGTGCGTCAGCCACATTGGACTTGGTCTCTGTTCCCAGGACTAGACAAATTTAAACTGCCTCAGGACCTTCGAACTTGCTGGTCAATCTGCCTGAAATGCTTTCCTCCTCGTTTTTCACCTTGACTCACTCTTTTTATTCCAGTCTGTTCCCATTTGCAAATACTGCCATTATGCAAAATACCAGAAATGGGTTGGCTTTTATAAAGGAGGTTTATTTGGTTACAAAGTTACAGTCTTAAGGCCATAAAGTGTCCAAGGTAAAGCATTAGCAATTGGATACTTTCATAGGAGAAAGGCCATTGGCATCCGGAAAACCTCTATTAGCTGGGAAGGCACGTGGCTACCCTCCGCTGGCTCCCAGGTTGCGTTTCAAAAGGGCATACTCCAAAGTCCTGCTCTTGGGACGTTTTGTCCTCTCTTAGCTGCAGCTACTCTTCAAAATGTCACTCTCAGTTGCTCTCCAAAATATCACTCACTACCTGCTCCAGCATCTGGGCAGTGTGGCTTTCTTTAAAGACCTCCAGACTCTCCAGCCAGTTGCTCCGCTGGAAGGGCTGAAGCCAGCCATGAGCACGAGCACGTCCCATCTTCCAGGATGGCAACGCCTCTGCCGCGCAAGTGGGGAAACATTCATCAAATGCAACGTGGTAATGTACAAAGGCAGCATGAAATTGTGGATTTTCAAAAAAAAAAAACTCCTCCAGTGATCCAATTAAGACCCACCCTAAAATGGGTGGGGCAACACCTCCATGGAAATTATCCAATGAAAGGTCTCGCCCACAGTTGATTGAGTCACATCTCCATGGAAACAGTCAAAGAATTCCAATCTAATCAACACTAATACATCTGCCTCCACAAGATTGCATCAAAGATAATGGCGTTTGTAGGGCCATAATATATCCAAACCCGCACACAGTCTCACTCAGTTCCCAAGTTACCTCCTCTAGGAGGCCTTCCTTAATCTCTCTACCAAAAGTAACCCCCCACCCCATCCCACTCCCCCCCCCATCTCCCCCCCCCGGGGGTTTCATCTTCCTCCTTGCTCTTCTGGGACACCACACTCTCCTAGTTCCCATCCAACCTCACTGACTGTTCCTTCTCAACCCTCCTCTGCGTGACCTCTAAACATTTGAGCCTCCTCCAAGCTCAGTCCTTGGCTTCATCTCTTTCCACACTCTCTGTCTAGTGATCTCATCCAGTCCCAGGGCTTAAACACTATGTAAATGTCAAGGAGTCCTAAATTTATATCCAGCACTCCAGACTCATTTATCCAACAGCCTCCTTGACATCTCCTCTTGGATGTCTAATAGCCATGCAAAGCCAATATGGCCAAAACAGAAGTCTTGAATCCACCACCCCTAACCCCCAACCCTTTTTCACTCCCTATTTTCCCCATCCCAGGACATGGCAATTCCTAATTGTTCAGGCTAAAATCCCAGGAAGCAGCTTTTCTCCCCTTCCCCTTTCTCACAGACTCCTCTTTATCTAACCCAGCAGCAAGTCCTGAATAGATCCTGAATCCATCCACTTATCTCCATCTCTATTGCTATCGCCTTGGTCCAAGCCATACCACTCATCTGGTGTATTGCAATAGCTTCATAACCCGTTCCTCACTTTTGCCCTTGCTCATTACACATGAGTCTTCACAATATTCAGTGATATTTTTAAAATATAAATCATATGCCCTCTCATGCTTAAAATCTTCCAGTGGTCTCTCATTGTACTTACCATACATTGAACTTCCTTGTAAGGAGAGGCCCACCAACTTGAACTCCCCTCATAAACAATGCTCCTGCCAGATCAGAATATTTGCTGTTCTAGAACATCCAAAATCATTCTTTTAGCACTCCTGCACATTCATTTCCCTCTTCCTGGATGCTTTGCCCTGGCCACATCCTCACCTGGTTGGATCCTTCTTGGCATTCAGATCTCTGCTCAAAATCTGAAGTGGCCCTGTGCTGTTTTGGATACATTATGTCCCCTACAAAAGTCGTGTTCTTTAATGCAATCTTGTGGGGGGGGGCAGACTTATTAGTCTTGATTAGGGTGGAACCTCTTGATTGAGTGTTTTCATGGAGATGTGACTCACCCAACTGTGGGTGATACCTTCGATTAAATTATTTCCATGGAGGTGTGGATCCCACCCACTTAGGGTGGGTCTTGATTGGTTCACTGGATTACTTAAGAGAACTCAAGAGCCATCACAGACATTTGCTGATGCTTAGAGATGCTTGCAGATGCAGGCAGAAGGATGTTGGAGATGCCAAGCTAAGAGATGAAGCCCAGAGTTTGCCCCAGAGAAGCTAAGAGAGGACCCCCAGATGCTTAGAGAGAAACATCCTGGGAGAAAGAAGCAAGGACATAGAGGAGCTGAGAGGAGCTAAGACAGATGCCCAGAGACATTTTGGAGAAAGCCATTCTGAAACACAACCTAGGAGCAAAGGACCAGCAGATGTCAGCCATGTGCCTTCCCAGCTGACAGAGGTGTTCCAGATGCCATTGGCCATTCTTCAGTGAAGGTATCCCCTTGTTGATACCTTCGTTTGGACACTTTTATGGCATTAGGACTGTAAATTTGTAACCAAATAACCCCCCTTTATAAAAGCCAATCCATTTCTGGTATTTTGCATAACGGCAGCAGTAGCAAACCTAAACAGGCCCCCCTCTATTTCATCGCTATGTTTCATTGTCTTTCCAACTCCTTACTTTCTGAAATGATCTATAGTTGTTTACTGTTTGTTGTCTGCCCCCACTCTCATCCCCGAAAACACCAGAGAGCAAAGATATCATCTGTGTTATTCACCCTGTATCCCAACTTGTTCTGTGGGGCCTTGCACATAGTAGATGCTCATTATTCATTTGCTTTGAGCTTCTCCCTGACCTCTCTGAATGTTTCATTCTCTGCTCTCCACTTGTTTCTTTCCTGTCTCTATGCCTTCGCCTCCAATCTTGCCCCATGCTGAATGCTTC
>PVKY010007872.1:0-14534 GCA_004027775.1 Bradypus variegatus
CTCCAGACGCCAGGTCCCTGTTTCCCCGCACCGCCGCGTGGCCGAGGGACTGATCAAACTCACTCACTCGTTTCAGAATGCAGACTTCTGGTTTCGTCAAATGGACGTTCCCTGTGGCTTTACCAGAACTTGTCCGGCTGGTGCTACTTTGGAGGTGACATTCTGGGTCACTTTCTGGTTTTTATTCATTGTTTTTCACAGAGGTGTCTCCTTGCTCTGTCTCACCTAGCCGCCATCATAGGTTCTCCATATTACATTTTAAAAACCTACCTACTTCTCCTCATCTTGATCTAAACTCTTAATTGGGGAAAAATATTTCTCCCCTCTTTTTCCCTCTTTTCCCTGAACTACTGCCATGGTCCCCTAATTGGTCCTCCCACATCCATCCTTGCCTCCTCTCCACCCCAATCCACTCTCCACACTGCAGTCAGATTAAGTTTTCAAAACTCAAACCTCATCAAGTGACGTCCTGCATTTAAACTGTGGTTTCCTTTTGGATAAAGTTACGGTGAGAAATTCCTTAGCATGGCCTTGCCTATTTCTGCAGCCTCATTTGATTCCTCTCTCCCCCTCATTTCTCCAACCACACTGGCTTTATTCAGATCCTTCAATCTGCCACGTTCTTTACACTTCAGAGCCTATCCTTGTACTGTCCTGTCTCCCTAGAATGCTCTTCCTCACTACACCCCTCCATGTGGTTAACTCTAGATTATCCTGGAGGTCCCAGCTTTAAATGCCATTTCCTTAGAGACACCTTCCTTGACCTCTCACAACAAGTCATGTTTCCCTGTCATATGCTCCCATAGCACCTGGACTTCACTAGACCTGTAATTATTTAATTGTGGGTAATCAGTATTTAATGACTGTTTTCTCTTCTAGAAGATTACTAGATGATAAAACCACAGTCATTTTGTTCACCATTGTGGACCCATCAGAGAGCTCCCAGTCCAGAAGGAAACACATGAAAGGCAATCACTGTGGTACAGTAGACTTACTAGAAGTAATGAGTATAAGTATACAATTACAATTGTAGAAAAGGCAGTTCCAAAAGGAACCAGAGAAGGCTTAAAAGTGGACATGATACTTGAACTGGGTCTTGAGGAGTGAGTTGGAGTTATCAGACAAGGAAAGGGCATGCAAAGGTATGCATGGTACAGTTAAGGAATTGCAATTAGTCTGGAAATGCTGAAGTTTAGGGTGAGAAAAAGGGAATAAGGAGCAGAATATGACAGTGGAGGGCAAGGCAAGGGGCAGGTTATGAGAAGCCCTGAGTGCCAGTGAAGAAATCTGGATTTTATTCTTCATATAATAGGGAGTCACAAAAGAGTTTTAAGCAGGGAAGGTGACATGATGAAATCTGCATTTAGAGAAATATATTATGGCCACATGAATAATTAACACTGACTCAGTATTACTTGTGCACATAAACATACACACCACTCCGAAGAACCAATGATTTAGATATAGTCAGAGCTAGACTGACAAATATGAAGTGTTTTGTGACTACAACTAGGAGAGAGACTAAAAAGGTTCACAGGCTTATGCTCCTTAATAAAGTTCAATTAGCTCCCTAGAACAGGTCTGTCTTTGTGACCCTTCCTGGCATTTCCTACCCTCTGAAGTTTAAATTCTAAGATACTTCTCACTTAAATATGCTCTTGTTGATTATTATTTTAAATTTTAAAATATACAATCACAAAAGGGTCCTACAAATTCCAAAGTTAACTCCCTAACCAGTGTGACAAAAATTACCAATAAAGGCTGACATGCCAAGAATCAGAATGCCCACATTCCTCTACATTAAATACAGACTCTATTACAGACAACAATGCAATCAAGTTATCCAGGCAGTTATACCCAACCTAATTAACCTAAGAAGGCTTCTCTAGGATAAAGAAGCAACAAGAAACTTATTACTCAAAACCCTCAGTTGTCCCAGACACCTACGAAAGTTGTGATACCACATTCTTCTTCAATTGCTCAGTTCTCTGTTTCAGTCCTTCCTTTGAAAGAGATGACATCCGAGCATCACCCTCAGGAGGAACATAGGCGTCAAAAATACTAGCTGTAATGAGAGAAAATGAAGAGAGTCTTGAAATATTGAGAAAAAATCATCTTGAGGTGATTTAATATTGGGAGGGGATATAAAGAGTAACAAAACAGACTTGCATGTAGAGGGAAACATGTTGCACTAGGAAAATAGAATACACTAATTTAAGTCCTCCCTCAGAGCCTCATTTTCCACTGCACAAAATGGGGAGATTTCATCCTTGACTAGGAATAGTGTGTAACAAGATAAAAAATGACCTTATGAAATAGAGTATATATAAAGTTAATCACTATTGAGAAAGTCAATCAGTACTGAGGTAGAACTGATTGTGTGGTTAATCAAATGCTGTCAATCATCATCCAGTCATTCTACTTCCCAGAAGATCTCTGACAAAAGGGGACTGGGTCAGGGTTCCAGAAATACCACACCTCACCTGTACAAGCCAGATGTATGGGACGTTCCATACGTTCCTGAGGAACGACCAATCCTGCTTTCCGGGTATATTCTATAAATTCCTTTCCTGTTTTGTATTTGGATTCATAAATAGGGGGTGTGAAACGTTTTTTAGTTCTCACTGGAATTACAGCTGCAGACTGAGGCATCAGGGCTGGCTGGAGGGTGAGGAAAAGATTAAGTACAGATAACCTGGGGAAAAAAATCTATCCTGAACAAGCTCTAAATAAAACCTTATAGAAAGAAGATATCCAAAAAATGACTGAGGAACAATTATAAATCCATTTATCAGAGGAAAAATGCATTGCTACCTAAGCACTTATGGGTACCTCTCACTAGAAGCCGGTAAGCAACTTTCATTAACATTACTCAACATTTACTTAAGGTCTTCTATGAACCTTTCTATAAAACAAGACTATGCTAACTCCTGGGGATGAGAAGTTGATTCAAGAAAGGCTTCTCCTTTCAAAGAACTTTCAGTTTAGTGGAGAACTTAAATACCAACCAGAGACTGAAATAAACGGAATGTTATTATTCAAGCATAAGCAAAATTCTCTTCTTGGCACCTTCTCCACATTTACTCATTACAATCAACTCATTCTATCGAGAGCCTCAGTGTAAATTTTGCTGTCCTATTTCCCTACTGACCATAAGCTCTTTAAAGGTCGGGAGCGGAGATCTTTTCTTTCTGATCACGAGGTTTGCTGAGGCAGGGCCAGAGACAAGAATTTCCTTTCTAGCTACTGTTCAATTAGGGCCACATTCTTAAGAATCAAGGAGAAGCGAGTCCACCTTCCAAGCCATTAATTCACTCCCCTTTAACACCCCCGACAGACAGACCCAAACCAAACTGGAGCAACTCAATCTTGGCGAATTCGCTTGCCATCACGGCCCCGCCTAGACTTTCGCTACTTAGCCACTGACCTCAGTAGCTAGGTTCCGTCTAACCCAAACTCTTCCCCAGCCTAAGTCAGACCTGTATTGTCCAAGCTCGCCAATGACAACTGCAAAGCGATTATTCCTCTCTACTCACTCTGCCCTCTTCCTCCAGCCCTTTGGGTCCTATCTGCCCAGTTCCTACCCACCTGCCGAGACCAACTGCCCAAAACCCGGGGTAAGCAAGACAACACCCGTAGCACAGGAGCTGCCATTTTGTTCACGCAAAGACCGCTGGGATGAGGGCTGAAAGAGAAGCTCTGGGGGAAGAAGAGAAGGCGCATAAGGTGGAGCTGGCTCGGTAGTGGAATTTTCCAGGGCGCGCTCCTTCAGCCAAAGTGTGCGCAGCGCGAACGTGCACGTGCGCGTGGGGGCGGGGCGGGGTGGAGTACGGGTCGCGCGTGCGCACTAAGACAGTGTTGGGGGTAGGGTGGAACGCACGGCTGTTAAGCGCCAGGAATTTTGCCGGAGAGCGCTAGAGCCCGAGCTGCGCCTGCGCAGGCGCACGCCGTTTGGTGTTCCTGCGTCCCTATGTACTTGGGAAATTGCTGCTCCTTATTTCCATTTAGTAAAGAATAAGATGTTTACCTTTGGAAGTTGGAGAGCTCTGAGACAAGTGCTTCGTTTCATTGCCTAGAATAGGTCGAAGGTACTTATATATCCCATAAAGGGCGAGAATGAATAGTTTCAGGGTTTGTATCTGACTTCAGTATGTCCAAGAATCCTAAACCCCAGCCTTAGTTTTCCCATCTATACCATGTGAAGAAAATTCTTACTGTCCAATTAAGGGAATTAATGAGGACTGTTTACTGAAGCAAAAGGCACGTGAACTGACAAAAATATTTTTGATTTGTTTGCCATTTTGGGAAAGATACATAGGTTTAACATTAACTCATTTAATAATAGCTTATACTTAGAAACTGTTTACCATGGACAAGCCATTTTTTAAGTACTTTACATTTATTAGCTTAATTCTCACAATAAACAAGAACAGTATGCTGTTGGGGCACAGGGAAATTAAGTATGTACTTTATTTAAGATCATACTGGCAGAACTGGGATTCAAATTCACGCTAACTCCTAAACCCAGAGACTTAACGACTTATGCTGTACTGCCTCATATTCAGTTGTTAAAGGTTTCATGCTGTTGAGATCATCATGGAAAATCTAGCATGGTAATCAGTGCTGAATGGCAAATACTGTCAACACTTAACCCTTCAGTTATTTTATTGTGCCAGTTACTGTTTACTGAGTGCACATGGAATTTTGCAATGATTTAGGAGCTATGGCCGTACATGCAAGAAGAGCTTACAGACTGGAGTAGAATTGCCACAAAAAGTCCAGGTAAAGTGCTAGTTGCCATCAAAGGAGAGAGAGACTACCTTTGGGCTTGGAGATCAAATGTATTGCCTTAAATCTTCTCAACCATACCTTAAATTCTTCAACGGTAAGATGTCCCACAAATCCTAGCTAGAGCATTAAGTCTATAACATAACACAATAATAGTGAAATAAAATTAGGTGATTTATGTATGTATCAGTTAAAAAATATATATTAGGCATTAAAATGAAAAATATCTATTTCTCACCAAACTCCTGTCTATCCACCCTATGCCCTAGAAAATGTAATTTGATTTCTCTTTATTAGTCTCCCCACTTAAAATGTGGAGACCCCACTCCATGGAGGAGTAGTTATTGATTAATACAGAACATTACTATATTCCATCTGGGATTATCTGCTCCATTGTTGAGTCATATTGTCCTCATTCAGTAGCCAACACATCCCAGACCATCTCTGCCCACTTTCTGATCAGTTACTCAGGGAAAGCAAAGTTGTTCCACATCAACCTGGATGAAATAATAAGGGGAATCAACACATGTAATTCATTCTGAGATGGATTATAAATTTGTCTGTTTTTGCTTAGCTGCTCTTTTAGAAAATTCATTCTATCCTCCTACCACATTAGCTCCATGGAAAATGGGAGCTGTATGCTGAGGAAATTAAAAATATTTCTTAATCTTACAACTCTAGTAGTTCACATTTCAAAAAAGAAAAGAAAAAAAAAGCTGAAAAGATGTTTCCTTGGTGATGTGAGCAAGCAGAAGGAATTTATGCAATTAGAAGAAGGAATAAGGTGGTTAGGGGCCTTAAAAAGAACATTCTTGCACATAGTAGACATTCAAATATTTATTCAATGAATGAATGAGTAGAATCCCAGATGAAATTACAAGGCAAAGGGCAAAGTTAATTTCCTGTTTCTCCAAATACGGGGAGGGGTGTGTGTGTGTGTGTGTCCTGGAATCCCTTGTTGTCCTATTACAACTTCTAAATGGACCCCAAAGAAGATGGGATTTCCTATAAGCAGTGGGGCACATGCTTTTTTCTTTTTCCCTCCCAGTAGAATATGCCATCAAAGATCAAAACTTCTGAAATTCTGCTTGATAACCTGTTCTAGTTTGCTAATGCTGCCAGAATGCAAAACACCAGAGATGGATTGGCTTTTATAAAGGGGGTTTATTTTGTTCCACAGTTAGAGTGTTAAGGCCATAAAGCACCCAAGGTAACACATCAGCAATCGGGTACCTTCACTGGAGGATGGCCAATGGTGTCTGGGAAACCTCTGTTAGCTGGGAAGGCACGTGGCCAGCGTCTGCTCCAAGTTCTGGTTTCAAAATGGCTTTCTCCCAGGACGTTCCTCTCTAGGCTGCAGTTCCTCAAAAATGTCACTCTTAGTTGCACTTGGGGTATTTGTCCTCTCTTAGCTTCTCTGGAGCAAGAGTCTGCTTTCAACAGCCATCTTCAAAATGTCTCTCATCTGCAGCTCCTGTGGTTTCTTCAAAGTATCCCTCTTGGCTGTAACAGCTTGCTCCTTCTGTCTGATCTTATATAGTGCTCCAGTAATTTAATTCAGACTCACTCGATGGGCAGGCCAACACCTCCTTGGAAATTATCCACCAGGGTCATCACCCACAGTTGGGTGGGGTGCATCTCCATGGAAACACTCAAAGAATTACAATCTAATTAACACTGATAGGTCTCACACAAGATTACATCAAAGATAGTGGCATTTGGGGGGACATAATACATTCAAACTGACACATAACCTATGTTCTAGGGGAAGCACAGTTGATTTAGGCAATGAAAGTCCTTCTGGAGAACTGGGAGACTCCAATTCTAAGCAATATGATGCTTGGAATGAAACAAGTAATTGTTTTGCCATGTGGTTGTATTATATCTTCTTTCCCGTAAGTTGAAAGCTTGGGGAGGAAAAAGAAGTGAATTATCCAAGATAAGGTGACATGGAAGAAACCAAGAATCCTGACTTTCTAAGAAATGTTCTCAACTGATCTTTTTCTAACCATATTAGCAGACTTCTCTGTCACTCCAAGAGTTGAGTATCCATGGCTCTCACATAGTGGCTAAGAATGCCATAATGCCTGAGTTCACATCTTAGTTCCATCTCTTTTCCTCACCTATGGAAAGGGGGTAATTGAGTACCTAACAGAGTTGTTATTAACTTAGTAAATGAATTAATACACATCTCCACTGGGGTTAGTTATGGCCACTGTTTCCAAAGCTACATGATAGCCCCGGAAAGGATGTATGGAGCCTAGCAGAATCCTGTCAGGTATTACTGTTCTTTGTCTTGGACACAAATAACCTCCTTTATACCAGAGTCCATCCCAGTGCAGTGTCCCTAAAGCAAGAGCGTTCCTAACCTCCATATGAATTGGAAGTCCTCAGGAAGCCCTGTGTGTTAGCTGTTTTCCCTAGGGATCAGTTCTCACTGCTGTTGAAATTAAAACCACTGAAATGCGGGTTGTTTCAAACCAAAAAGTGATTCCTTATTACTGTGCTATATGATTTTCTTCTCCTAGCTATTCTTTTTCATCCATCCTTCTACCCTCCCTGCTGCTGAAAGCCTTTCCTTTACCTCTGCCTGCCTGCCCCAGTCTCCTTATTCTAAAGGTAAGTTCAGGAAGAGATATTGTTCACCCTGGCTTAGCCAGAAAAGAAACCCATGCATTCCACTGTTTAAGCTAGGTCTAGAAATAATCCCTTGCCTTTCTTGCTCTACTTTTGCTCCCAGATGGCTAAATCAAGCAATAATCCTAAAAGGGAATTTCAAGCTATCTGTGATTTCCCCTCTCCCCCTGTACCACATCAGGGAGGAAAGGCAAAGCCCCTATATCAGAGTAATCTGTTTCTAACCCACTTCCATTCTTAGGAATTACCTCTGCAGGGAGAGGGAGACAGAAAAAAATCTGACACTTGAGTGCTGGGGATTTGGGGAAGAAGTGCCAGGAATGCCTGGAAGGTTCTAGGCATATGGTTCCAAGAGCCTGGGGGCCTGTTCTCACAAGCTGGGGGTATGCTATAGAAGGGCCTATGGACTTGAAAAGCAATGCCTAGAGTAGTATTGGCAAAATAGGCACTCAATAAATACATTAAAAGAAAGAATAAAAAGTGTATGTGCTATGGACAGATGAAGGCAGAAACAATTCCCTGGATATACCTACAACCCTCATGTCACTCTTATATGCACACCAGGTTATGGCTAAAGTCTATCAATAACTGATAAGGAAGTGTGATAAAGTAGAAAGACAAAGAGCTTTGGACTGGGAGGCAGGAGACCTGGGTGTACGTCCCACCACTATTGACACTGACTTGCACTGTGGCCTTACACAAGTCACTTCGCATCTCTGATCGCTAATTTTCCCCATTAAAAAAAAAATCTCTCTCTAGTCCTAAAAACTAACAGTTACACATGAGGCATATTGTGCTCCTATTAATAATGCACAAAGATCTAAACTCATTTATGTCCTGGCAGTGAACCAAGTGTCCCTTGTGAACCAAGTGCTCAGCACACATTCTCTCTAGCCTGTATTCCTTCCTCTACTCTCCATGGACCCTGACATGCAAACGCATATCTTCCAACTGAACATTCTTTTAGAATGCTCTCCAGTGGCTGGGTGAGGACTTCCTTCTCAACTTTGGGGTTGCAGCTAGAGAAGCTGTGTGAATGTAAGCAACTTCCACTAGAGGGTACCAAGGCTGCACTGAGATCTCAGATTTCAGGGAAGCCTGTCCACACCCAACAATTCAGGATTTAAAATAACTACATTCAGAGATTCAGAGCTCTCTGTTCGTTGTCCATTACTTGGTCTGTTCCTGACTGCTCTTTGGAAGGCTTAAGAAGTCTCTACTAATTTGACATCATTTTGATTAGATGACTTCAAAGGCAACTTGGTATATTAGAATCCTATGGGGGCTTTGGCAACTGATATATGACTCCACTACTTCCAAACTCTATGGGCAAATTACTTAAATTCTCTGGGTTTTAGTGTCCTCATCTGTACAATGGGGATAATATTACCTCCTCATAAGGCTCTTGTGAGCACTAAGTGGATCATATGTGGAAACATGTAGCCTAGAATTGTTTTTGCAATGGAGGAGAGATCTAAGAACTATACTAGAAACAGGTAAGAGAGGTGAATTTGCAGGAGCTGAGCCCCTCCAACCAAGAAATACAACTTTTTGCCGTTTTCCTCTTGAGTCTTCCAGGTTTCAAGGCTAGTGCTGCTTGGCACTTCTCACCCTTATCCCTCGATCCTGCTCTACCATCTATGCCAGCTTAGCCTTGTCATTCCTCTGTCCTTTTCTTATTCTGGTTTCCTTGGAGGTGAGTTTAGTTGTGACTTCATTCACTTCCTCCTAGATTAAAAGTCTCTTGTATTTTGTCCTGAGTTTTCTAAAGTGCACATCTCCACCTAGCTCTGCTCTTTCCCTTTTCCTCCCATCTCTCCTACAGTCACTCCTGGGGTAGAATATGCCAGCTGTTTCTGAGATTGAGCAGACGTCTGGGAAATGGAGAGGAACAAGCACATACAGGCCTTGTGTGTCAGCAGGTATGTTTCAGCTGTAGGGCAAACCAAGGTGAAACCTCAAGCCAGAAGCCCCAGGGCAGGCAGCTGTGAGGCCCACCCCTGGTTTCTTCTCTCATCTGTCTCACTCCAGAGGTTTCCTGGCAGGAGTGGGAGAGGTTAGTATCAAGTCCTTGAGCCCTCACTCATTCTCTGACCTAGTTGGATGTTACCCAGTTATCTCCCAACACTTTGGTATCAACACAACAGTGTCATCCCAGAAAAGAGAAGAGAATCAGAAGAGAAAAGGAAAGCAGACCACCCATTTATTTCATTCCCATGTGAGGATCCCAATACCAAACAAGAATAATGCAGTCCTCATGGTTTCATGTACCACCCAGGAGTTTATACTGGTTATAAAATGAGCAAAATCATCTTACATTGCTACACTAAAGAGACTGGCTATTTTCCAGACTGCTTTATAAAAACAGTCATGCTAAACTTACTCGAGAAACAGTGAAATAATTATTTTGTTTTATCTGAGCAGGAGAAAGGAAGGGGGAGGAGAAGGGAAGGGACTAGAACACTGAGTCAGGAAGTGATCAGCCATTATCACATAGTGAGTCAGGGGCCTATCCAGGGACTTAACTCAGGTTTCCTAATCCCACCCCAAATTCCATTCATTGTCCCTCAACCCAGTTACTTATGGGCTACAATAATGCTCTGGGCATTGTAAAAAGTTCTAATAACCTCCAGTTTCCTGAGGGTTCAACAAGAAATCAGTTGTATTAAGCTTTTGGGCTTCATACATGTCCCTTGTAGTATTTGTCCCATGGAAAGTGTGAGATAAATGTCTGTTGCCTTCCAGGCAGGTTGTTGAAAACACTTTAGGGTTGTCTAAGTTCAGAGAAGACCAATATAGTGGTTTATGATCCTGAGGTTAGATCTTGGAGATAGGAGATTCCATTTCCAAATCATTTGTTGCTTTATAGTACTAATATCTTTGATGTGATGGAAAAGTTTTGGTAATGTATAGTAGTGAGGGTAGCAAAACATTGTGAATGTAATTAACACCACTGAATTATTTACTTGAAATGGTTATAATAGGAAATGTTAGTTGTATATATGTAACCACAATAAAAATCATAAAGTTTTTTAAAAAAAGAAAAAAGACCCTAATATCTTTGTGGGTCACTATACCACTGGATGCTCAAAATTTTCTTACCTTTTTTTTATTCAAAGGTCCCAATTTCTCCTGACTAAAGCCATGCTTCCTAAAGACATTAGCTGGTTCCAAAAAAGCAGACTTAGTCTTATCCCTTGGCAGAGAGAATGGAGTTATTGCACATAGGCCAGAACATTCTTTCCGCCAGAGTTCCCCATCTGAAAGGAAAAGAAAAAGTTTCAGAGTTTCCATCAGGGCTGCCTAAAGGGGCGGAAGGGAGAGTGAGCCATAGGGAGGGAAGAAAAAAGCTACAGGGCTGGAACCCTAAGCTGCAGAGCCTGAAAAGACTATCAGACTCAGCAAGCCTAAAAACCTGGCCTAGAAGCACCACACTTTTCCCTTCCCCGTAACCTTCAGCCAGGATTTCTTTCCCTCTCCTTTCCTTTATCTTTTACATGTACTTATCTATCCTGACTGTCCCACTTCAGAATTTTCACTAAGTGCTTTCCCTATAGACAAGTCTAAGATATTCCTAGACTACTTCTTAATATTTCTCAGAAAAACAGGATTTCAGAGTTTGAAGGAACTTTTGCAAGACCTGTGATCCATGAAAGGACTTTAGTGGCTCCAAGGAGCCTCTAAACTAGAATGCCAATTATAGTGCATATGTGCATCTTTCTAGCAAGAAGGTCTACAGCTTCTGTCAGGTTCTCAAAGGGTTCCCTGGCATACACCTTCCCTTCAAATACCTTCTCTGGATCAGACAGTTCAACGTTATTGGTAGGTCATGAAGTTAATTTTGTGGGTCACAACCTCCATTAAAAAAACAGAAGAAAATAGAATAGAAAATAAGTAAGGACATTAAGGTTTGAAATATTTGATTCAAAATACACATATATTTAACTTTTTCTATTTTTTATACATATAATATTAAAACATCCAACCTCATTCATTTAATGAGTATTTCTTGAGCATCTGTCATGTGCCAGATATTACTTTAGTCCCCAGGAATATCAGGATGAAAGAGATCTGTTTCCTGCCTACAAGCAGCTTACATCTGTAGACTAGAGAAAAATACACAAAAAATTTGCAAAAGAATTATGTGCCACTACAGAGATAAGCACAAGGTACAAGGTGCTTCAAAAAAAGAGCATGTCAGATAATTTTGGGAGTTCAGGTGAGACCACAGAGTTGAGTCTGGGGAGATGAGTTGTAGTAATATGCAAGCAGAGTAGGGAGAGATTGGAGACACAGGCTGGATCATGGAGAGTATTTCACTGAATGCAGAAAATTCTAAACATCCCCAGTAGACTGTCACCCAGTTTTTCCCGGGCCTTCTCAGTGACAGGGAACCTAGAGCTTTGTAAGGCAACTCATTCTGTTCTTGAACATGGGATTGTTACAAAATTCTTCCTATACTGAGGTAATATTTGCTTCCCTCTTTCACCCAATGATTTTTGTTTGCCCTCTGTAACATTACAAAAATTACAAAAGGAGTCTACATCTTCTTCTATTAGGTTGAAACAAATGAAATTGCCATTTTTGTAGGTAAAAAATGGTTGAATTTTGGCAATTTCTCATGGTTAACCTAACACATTACAATTAGCTATTTGAGGACAGCTATTCTTTATTCACGATAGTGTTCTTATCTCTATATTTAAAGTTTCTAAATGCCATCAAACTCTTCCTCTCTGGTCAAGTTACTGGTCACTTTTCCATCCTGATTTCTTACTGGGCTTATACTACTTCAATATCTTTCTTAATATGTGTCATCCAGAACTGGTCAATTCAAAATAGAGTGAGACTATTACCCCTCATGATTTGACCTTGTGTCTTTTCACGAAACTGACTGCCCTGGGTTTGGTGCAAGCTAAACCTTTTTCACATAAAATGCTGTCAAGCCAGTTTTACTCCTTCCTGTGCAATTGATTTTATTTTTAACCTAAATTTAGGTCTTCATTCTATCCCTGTTAAAATTCATCTTGTTGATTTTGGCACTTTGTTCTAATCTGTTAAGATGATTTTCAATCTTGCTTTTATCATCCATCTTATTAATTATCTTTCCCAGCTATATCACCACCCAAGTTACTAATTTAAAAAATGTTTACTAGGACAGTGAGGCCCTTCTCTGTGTTGACATCAGTCTCTTAATATCCTTTGAATACTGCTGAAAAGCTAATTAAAAATCCACATAACTGTGATCATCCACCCATGACTATCCAGGCTCATTTTCTAAGGTCCATCTTCATGTTCCGTTGCTTTCTTTCTCTGATCTGTCCCTGGCCCGTTAAACAAACGAGACCCACCCAGGCACCATACAGCTACAAATCTTTGAAGTTCAGCAACAAAATACAGCTGTATTTAAAGCAATCCTCAAAGACCTTTCCTCTTGCTTGTTCCCCACCAGCAGACATGCTGACCCCTCCATGCCACTCTGAGAGAGATTTGGTGATTGCCAACCTTACTACCCCACCAGCCACTCCAAACAAAATGTCTCTGTGTTCTAGGTGTTTAGGCTCTGGCTTGGACTTTGGCTTGGCCCTTGGCAGGGATTGGAGCATTCCACAATTCTGCCCCCTCTACCTAAAGTAGAACTCTTTATAGCTTTGTGTAATGCCACTGAATTGTACACCTGAAAGCAGTTAAAATGGGAAATTAAATGTTCATATGTTAAAAATTAACAATTTTTTTTAAAAATATATCTTGCTATTCTACTATTGGAAATTTGAGATTGATTCTAATTTCTCCTTTCTCCCCTTCTCATTTCCCCTTTATTTTCTCCTCTGATTGCTCCCCAACCTGGAATTCCAAATGCTTCTCACTCATTTATACAAAATAATTCAGCTCTCTCCAGCCCCTGCTGCTTAACTCTGCCCTAACCCTGCATTTGCACATGCAAACCTCAACGTTGTAAAAGTGTTGCCATCTAGAAATCATCCTGCTTAGTAATAACAATATTGAACACTAATGCATATCAATCCATTTAATCCTTTCAACAATCTTATGATGTGGGTACCATTATTATCCCTACTTCATGGGTGAGGAAATTGAGGTATAGAGAAGTTAAGTAATGTGGCCAAGGTCATACAGCCAAAAAGTTGCACAGATACTACTTGAATCCAGATAGCAGGTCTCTGGAGACCATGCTTTTAATCCTACTTACTCTTAGGAGATTAGTTTATGGCAGTCCCTATCAATTTCTAACCTCATTTTCGTAGGAATCCCCAGGATACAATTCAGGCTCTGATCTCTACCCTGATCCCTACCTGGCCCACAGTCTATAATTTTAGCAACTCTGCCCTGTAAAAAGGTCTGTATTAGCCTAGAAAAAAACAAGTTCCAGGAACTGCCTTAGCCTGTGGCAGAGGAGAAAGTGTGGGCAGGAGTAGAGGGGGACTTCAGTCAAGCCCTCTTCCTCTGCCTCTGCAGCCTCCCTGTTCTGGTCTCTGGGTGGGTCCTTTCAGAAGGGAAGGGAACAGTTGGCTTAGTCATTCTAGTCCCTCCTGGAACTCAGCACACTATGAAATCAAGAGATGCCTGAGGTTGATTTAGGTAAGTTCCACTCAACAAACATTTAGTGAGTCCAAGGATGGGCCAGGCCCTGACTTGGGTTGAGGTACAATGATAAATAGGTCACATGCTTTAGAGGTGAAGAGAAGTATTTCAACTGCCAATTACCTCAGTGGGATAAGAATCTTGGTAGCTAGAGACCTGAGTGTACTGTTTGGAGTGAGTGAAGGCAGGAGGAGATAGGGAGGAGGGAAAGTAGAGATAAAGTGTTATCCTGGGGTTTTTGATTTTAAGGAAACCAACCAGATTAGGAAAAGAAATAATAACTTAGTTAAGGATTGCTGGCAGAAGGGGGGCACCTTCAGAAGTAGTGAGCAGTTCAATTCCAGGTGAGGTCAACTACATTCCTGTTTATCTGGAATGAGGGAGAAAGGAATTGTTCTGTATCTTAACTGTAGTGGTTGGTAAACACATCTACATGTGACAAAATTGCATAATTCTACATATGCATGTACTGCACACGTACACACATATACAAACTCACACATGTACACATA
>PVKY010007873.1:0-14533 GCA_004027775.1 Bradypus variegatus
CTCTGAACCTCTCTGGTGCTCCATTTCCTCAGCTCATTTCACTTGGAAGCCTGATTAGATAACCTCCAATGAAACTTGAACTTGAAAATTCTGAGTTTCCTATAAAATGAAACTGCATTGTTGGTGCATCATCAATGATGTGAAAGGGCAGGATCCATCCACTCAGTCGGTCACTAAATCCAGGATGTTTACTGGGCACTTACTACGTGCCAGCCCCGGTGCTGGGTGCTGCACATGCGACGCAGGGACAACAGGGACACACAGAGCTGTTGGTCAGCACGTCTTCCCCAGAAGAGAACAACTAAAGGAGTTAGGCAGGGGATGGCAAGGAGGGAATTCCAGAAAGAAGGAACTGCACAGGTAAAGACCTGAAAGTAAAAAAAGAAAAATCTCTTTTGGGGAATTGTAAGAAGCTTGGTATGGCTGAAATTTAATTAGGATAAATGGAACAAAAAAAAAATCAGTCTTTGATTACAGAGCAATAATAAAAGAAATTTGGCAGAGTGTAATGCAAAGAGCACTGGGTTATAGATTCCACCTGGGAGCCAGTGCCTGCCCCACTGCCAGCTAGCTGGATGAAGAGGCTTCCAAATCCACGGGGATTCTAGTTGAGCATGCACTACTGTTGTTCTCCATGAAGGAGGGAGGCACTAGTTTCCTAAGAAAGGTTGTGAACCTCACATCTGAGATATTTAGAGTTTATCTCCCTCACTACCAAAGAGGTGCTGGAATTAACACAGGTGATCACTTCCCTGCCAACGATTTGCAGACCAGCTAAGCCGCCACGTTTGTGTGATGACTGGAAGCCTGAAGAACGTAAGGTCCAAGGTAAAGGCAAGTCAACTTTCATCTCCCCCAGACAGAAGTGAGAAGTAGGTGAGCAGGCAAATGTTATTGCAGACATCCCCCGCCACCCCAAGACACTCCACCTGGGCTTACAAAGGCCAAGCTCATCTCCTCCTGCCATATTTGCATCTGCTGATTTAATTCCTGCACTTAGGAAGACAGGATTCAAGCCAACTATTTGTAACCAATTAAAAATAATAATAATAATAATAATAATTTGAAACGAACATCGAAGCAATCAATCTCTAGAGTCCGGAACATGAAGTCAAAGCTTTATGCTTTTAGCCTCACTGCTGTCACGCATAATGACAGCCAGCATTTAGTAAGCACTTTCTCTATGTGAAGCTTTGCAAATATTAACTCATCTAATGCCCACAACTTCTTATGCGATGGTATCTACTATCATCTCTCTCTTAAGAGCAGGAGTAATTTGAAGCACAAAGAAGTAAAATGCATGCCTTTAGTGGCTTGGAGTTATGTACCCCAGAAAAACATGCTCTTAATCTTAATCCATTCCTGTGGGTGTGAACCCCTTGTAAATAGGACTTTTTGATGAGGTTACTTCAGTTAAGGTGTGGCCCAACTGAATCAGGATGGGGCTTAATCCTATCACTGGAGGCCTTATACAGAAGGCCACAGAGAGGGAAGCCACAGGGAGTAGCCAGAAGCTGGAAAACAATGGAACTCAGAAAAGGAAGAAGAAGCCACTGCCATGTGCATTGCCATGTGACAGAGAAGCCAACAACTAAGGAGCACCCGCAGGGAGCCCTAGAATGCCACAGTCTTCAGAGAGAGAGCACTGCCTGGATTTGGGACTTCTCCCAGCCTCAAAACCATAAGCCAATAAGTTCCTGTCGTTTAAGCCAACCCATTGTATAGCATTTGTTTTAGCAACTGATAAACCAACACGGTGCCCCAAGGGGCACGGTTGGCAAGTAGCAGAGCCAGAATTGGAAAAGGCCAGCGTAAGCCCAGTGCGTGCTCTCAGCCCCTCTGCTGCAGAAACATGTCAGCAAGTGCCAAGCGATACACTTAGGGCGCTCGGGGGCTCCTGGAGTTCTCCAGGACACCAACGAGCTGAGTTCTCTGGGCCTCTGTAACCACCCTACTTATTCAGTTGTGGAGGAGAAGAGCATGCCCTACGTCTGCCCTCAAAACCATTTTCCATGCTCTTGGCAAGAGGCAGCCTTCTTCCTCACCCCCTCTCCTCCGATGCCCTATTTTCCCACACCTTACCGTCCTCCTTAGACACTAGCTCTTCCCATCTGCTCACAGGCAGAAGCAGTCTCTCCCCCTTGCGGAAAACTGCACTTGACAGTCACTACCTTTCCCCTATGGCCCCATATCCCTTTCCCCGCCAGACCTCCTCAATGACTGCTAGGTATGCAATGCCTGGATTTTCCTCCTCCCATTCCCCAGGGAGCTCCCTGACACAGCTTCTGAACACCCTGCTGAACTATGGCTGCTGTCTGAATGGTCACCAGCAAACTCCTTTCCACTGTCATTTCCAGTTCCCGGTTTTCAATCTCTTCAACCTCTCTGCACTTAAAATCGTCCTGGTAATTTACATATCTGATAAGGTGGGAATAGAGTTTGTAGGGTTCATGCCAGTTCTTTCCCATCGTTTCTGAGTGTTGCTTTCCTACGCTTCTTACTGGTGCTTGTTTCTCTCCTTAATCCCTGAATTTGGCTCAGTGCTGAGATTGAGACTTTTCCTCTCTGGTCTGCTCTCTCCATCCTCTCCCTTAATAAAACAATAGTCGGCATTTACTGAGAAATAGCCACACGCTGGGACCCCAACTACATGCTTTCCAGGATATTCCAATGTCCCCTAAAATCAATTTCCCCAAAGCATCACTGAGCCATTCACCCTCCTGGGCCAGCTTCCCTCCCCATTCCTCTGTTAGCAGGACTGTGACCCGACCCAAGATCAAACCCTAAGTGCTACCTTTGATTTGTCTTCTCCTTCATCCCCAGTGGTCAATCTGAAAACAAATTCTATGTTTTTATGCATTCTAACATCTCTTATTGGAAGTTTAAGAGGGAACTCAATGTGTTTGGGTTTGGTTCAGGGCGTGCCCTCATTCCTTGGGCTTCTCTGTTTCTGATCAGAGCACAAGAGGTCCAGCCTTCACCCCAGCTCTCCTGGATGGGGGATCAGGCATCAGGGTTCACCTATTGAGCAGCCTGGTAAACAAGGATGCTATGAACTCTTTCAGTGATACCCCAAGGCTTACAAACTTCCTGGACCCAGTTTATTTTTTAAAGTTTAAGTGAAGTACAGGAAATCAGGTAATTCTGACCAATAAGGGGGAAGAAGGGGATTCACATTTACTGCCAGCCTATTATGTTATAGAACTGTGCTAAGAGTTGCTGCTTCTAAATATGGGCTGATGAGAAATATAAAGAAGGTGATGCCACGCTGCTGTTTTCTTAATAGCTCTTTAGAGGACAGTTCTTTTTCGTAGAGGTGGGCATGAAAACGTGATTTTGGCTTTGATCCATGGTCTCCCTGGGCTATTTTATCACCTTCCTCCCAAAGACAGTTCACCTTGGAGAAAAGGAATTTAGGATTTAGCTTCTACTATTCTAATGCAGGAATATGGATTTCCCATTCATTCATTCATGCATTCAGCAGATGTGTATTGAGTGGCTAAGATGTACCACGTCTTTGCTGGATGCTGGAGATACAGCTGGGAATCCCTCAAAATACAGGGAAGACAGCTACACAAGTATTCACAGAAAATGATGGGGAGGGAAGTACAGGGTGGTATGGGAGGTCCCAGAAGGAGGCCTTTCTTAGATTAGCAAGGTTTTACTTTTCTCACTTGTCTCTCAAATATATCTCCTCCTCTCCATCCCCACTGCCACCACCTTCTTCATTTCACACCTCTGTTCCCACGAAAAGCTCCCTGCCTCCTCTCTCATCACCTCCAATCCATCCTCCACACTGTGGTCAGCGTCATCTTTCTCTAACGCAAATCAGGTCATGTCTCAAGCTTTTTCCAACCTTCAAACTCTCTCCTAGCCTTTAGGATAAACTGAAGCTCCTTGGCTTGCGATACTTCCTTTCACACTTGATCCCTGCTTTATCGTTCTGGCCTGATGGTTTGGCACTCCAAGGAGCCAACAGAACTACTTTCAATGCTCACATGGTTTCTTCTGCCTGGAAAGTCCTTTCGTTCTTCTTGTCTTTCAAGGTTTAGCTTAGTCAACTGTCCTAAGAAACGTTCTTGGTCTTCTTAGATGCCCTCCCTCTGTGCTTCCATAGCATTCTGTGCAGCTCTACCAAAATACGTATTACCCAGCACTGTAGTTGTTAATTAGTGTAGCCCAGGTACTGTGCATATTCTGCACACCAGCACCCTGCTCTCGAGCCACACGGGAGGGCTGACAGCCTAACTCAGCACTCTCACGTTTCCTCTCCACCTTTCCCTACAAGGCAGAAGACTTCATCTTCGAAAAGTATCTCAAAGATCACCCGCTTAAATCCCCCTGGGGAGGGGGGAGATCACTTACTTGCCTGTACTATTAGCACTTGAATTACCCTATAATTACAACAGTTCATCAGACTGCATCACACTTAGTAAAATAGTCTCCTTTTCTTTGAAGACTTGGACCATTTTTTTTTACTTCCTGGTGCTTTTCCTCCAGCCTCCAGCACACATGTGCTGATATGTTGAGGAGAATACAGCTTATACTTTCAGAGCACAACACAGTGGTCTCCACCCTCTGATTATTTCATGGCTGCTAATCTTATATTTCCAACTAGATTGTAAACCTTTAAGGGCCAGAACTATGTAATACACTTTCATATGACCGCCGGTGCTAAATACAGGATAGGTGGCCAACGAATATTTCTACACAGAATATGAATATAATCAAAATAAATTGAACTTGCAGATGAAGGAAGAGGAAACATTTGTAAGAGAGACAATAAAAAGCTCTAGTAATAAAAAGCAAAAAATAATCATGATCTTTGCTTGCCAAGTTTTGCAAGGAAAATGATGTGAGTGTTCACCAAGAAATGAAAAGGACATACGCTGACAATTATATTTAAAACCCCTCTATGCCAATTTCAACTTGAAAATATTTCTGGAAAGGTCTACTTCACTACATATTTGAAAAGGAAAAAAAAAACAAAAAATGTTTTAGACTTCTATCTTGCTGAAAGACTTTTAGAAAAATCACAAAAGCCAAGCTATTTTAACAATATGCATCTCTTAGTTTCCTTTCTCTTCCTTTTTTTTTTTTTTTTTTGTTTGTTCTCTTTATCTTTGGCTATGTTGACCCATGAGTCAAGGTCTCGTACATAAGTGAACTTTCTCAACTGGCCTAATGCATTTTGTGCCCGCTCCCACTTTGAAGTCACAAAATGTTAAAAAATAAAAGAGGTCTCCATCCTCAGAACTGGCCAAGAGACAGCGTTCACAAAGAGAAGAGAATCATCTCCGGTAACCCTTAGTCACAAGTACCAGTTCTGAGCTCCCAGCACTTCTTCTGTCAGCCTCGCCTTGGCTTCCAGGTTACCTATACACAAATCCAAGATTCATGAGGTATAGAAGAACCATAAACATACCTGTCTTCCCACCCTATCTTCCAGGTACAAAGTAAAGGTCAAGATGTAGAAACTTTCACATATGATGCTTTCTAAACTTAAAGAACTAATTCGTGATTTTGCTAAAGGTTAGTCCTGGGATTATCGAGTCTTTGAGGCTCCAGATGTGACATTCCAGACATCCCTCAACCTGAGACCCACCCCAGAAGAGGAACCGCCAAGCAGAGAAGGGGCGTGAATTCAGTGACGGCTGCAGGGCATCTTGCACCCCCTCTCCGAAATCACCGTCTGGCTGTTCCTCTCCTATTCCCTTTTGTCCCAGGCCTGGAATCCTCACCCAGTGACCCAGACTCTGCTCTCTCAAAGGGCCACTTCCCAGGGACAGGCAGACGCTCTGCACTGAGATGCCGCCTCAACGGGACTGGTATTTTAGGGATCCCTTTCTCCGGACCTTTTCCTATGGATCCAAAAGACATTCCGAGCGGTGCCTGTCCACCAGCCAGACACCAAGCCGCAGAGAATCCCTGCCAGGAAAGGGGCTGAAAGGGAAAACGACCTCTCCACAAAGAATAAATAACCCAGCGTCCTACACATACTCCCGCACATGTGTGTCACAAAACCCCAGGGCAAAAATAAAGCCCGAGCTTCCTCCTGCCGCAGCAGCAGCCAGCTCCCCGCGCTGCCGTGCTGGTGTGCGGGAAGACACGCACCTTTCCCGGGGGCCAGAGCCCGGCGCCCAGCGTTTCCAGGAGGTGATTACGGCAAGGCTTTCAGTAACTCATCATTCATCCTTCCCACTGACCCGAGCCTCACCCCGGCGCCTCTGGCACCCGAGCAGAACAAGAAAGCGGAAGGCTGCCCCTCCAATTCTCCAGGTGACACTCACCACTACCACCCCCAAATGCCCACGATGCGCCTAGGGCGCGCGGGGTGGGTGATGGCAGGTGCCCACGCCTGAGGCGAAATCAAAGGCAACGCTCACGACTCGGGGTGAGAAATCCCAGCTGGTAGGAGCTGACAGCAGCTACCTGCAGCGCGCCCCTGCCCGCAAGCCAACCCTCGCGCGCCGGCTCCCACCGCAGCGCGGAAAGCAGCCAGGAGGGTGGAACAGGGCGAAGGGAGCCTCCACGCCCCCTTTGTCTCCACGCCGCTTAAATGACAGAGGAGGAAAGTTTACCATCAGGGAGGGGGTCGCTCTCCACTGGGTCCATCTGACACCTCGCAGGAAGCGACCCTCCCTGGGATCTCCCTCTCCCCCTACCGAGCCCCGGGGCGCCGCCTTCCTCCGCACCTTGCAACCCACGAGCCGGGCTTTGAGCCACCTGCGCCGCCGAGCCGGGTCGGGGCACCGCCTCCGCCGCGTCCCAGGAGCGGCGGGTGGACTCCGGGCTCCTCACTCACCTTCCGCGGCCGAGCGTCCTCCCGTGCGCCCTACTGGGCCGGCCGGCGCCCCGGAGCGAGGTGCATTCAGGCGGCGGCCGGAGACGCGCGCCCAGGGCGCTGCTGCATTCCGCCTGCGTGGGAGAGCGAGCCGGCGAGCGCGCGGCGCGGGCGGGTACGGGTGTGTGTTTCTGCGAGTGTGTGTGTATGTGTGTGTGTGCGCAAGAGGGTGCGCCTGGCGGGGGGAGGAAGAGTACACGCGGATCACAGAGCCCCCTCCGCCTCCCGCCCGCGCCGCCGCTAGCACCGGGCGCAGGTTTCGGGCGCTCCTGTTTGGTTAATGAAAGGAAAGGCGCAAAAGGCTGGGGGAGGGGGCGGGGAGGGCGCCGGGCTGCGCATGCTCAGAGAGGAACCCTGGGCGCTCGCCCGCGAGTCGAGGCAGCGGGAGGAAGGCGAGCTGGAGGCGGAGGAGGCCGAGATCGCGCCGACCGGAGTAGCGGAGGCTCCGAGGGGCCCGGAAGGCGTCGGGGAAAGCCCGCTGCGGTGGGGCGCCCTGCGCGGGGCCCCGAGACGCCCGCCGGACGGGAAACCGGTGGCGGGATCCCCGCCGCTCCCAGCAGACCGCTTCGGCTGCGAGTCCCCGGTCCCGCCCGCTCTCCTCTCCGCGGGGGTTTCCAGGGCTCGCGCGGCGGCTCCCGTGGCCCCCTCTCTTTAATCTGCCCCGCAGGGAACCATGATGCGTCTCCCCAGGGGTTCAGGAGGAACCCCCGGCTGCAGGTCGCGCCTGAACTAAAAGGAGTTGCCTGATTTGGGCTTCTTTCTTCCTCTCCCAACTTCACTCTAGGAAGAGCAGAAAAAGGCAACGTCTGCGCGGGTCCCAGAGCAGGTCTGATGGGGCGTGGGCGGGGAGGGGCACACCAGACCCTCCGCCAAACAACAAAGGGCGGGCGTGGAAAGGTGAGTCTTCCGAGGACCCCATATCCAGCCTCCTTTGGTGACAAGGTTAGACGGGGGAGATATGTGCCCTACCCAAGAAGGCAAAAGAACAATGGAGCCGTTGCCCCACCTCCACCCCCGCCCCGCTCCAGCGCCAAAGCGATTCTAGGTCTTCTTAAGTGGGGGCTGCTGGCGACTCAGCGCGAAGGGCGTCCAGGAAGAGAACCTGAGCCTGGGGTGGCCATGCCGCAGTAACCCGAGGCCAGGGCGGACGCCGGGTGAGGGGTGTCGCCAGCGGAGTGGAAACTCTTTGGTGAGGTTGTTCTGTGAGCAAAACAGGCAAATGCTTAGGACTCATTCAAGGCTTCCATTTCAGCCTCCTTGCTGTTGATTCCTCTGATCATCCTCCCATTTCTCTCCTACAGAGTTTAGAAGAAAACCATCCCAAGAGACTTCCTACCTCCTATTTATTCATTTTCTGTCTCTCCGGAAAAGAACCACCTTTGGGTCACCCCAGCTTTAGATGGATAGAAGACAGCCTTCTCAGTGCAAGTCTCTTCCAAGTTTTCACTAAAGGTCACCTCTGAGCACTTCCAAGAGAGCAGATGTCTTCTTGCTGAACTCTGACCTTCGTCCCACTCATCTTCCCAATAAAAATGCCGAGTGACACTGGAACAGCAGGGCTGTTTAAACCCTAGAATACCCAGGAGGAGAAAAAACACTGTCTAAATACCACCAACAAAAGCAAAGTTTAGGAGAAAAGATATAAAGGGAGGGAGGGATGGAAGGGGGGGGTGAAGGAAGGAAGGAAGGTGAAAAAAAACGGAAAGAAAGGGACAGTTAGAGAACCTGCCTGGGTGCAGTGACTGGTTCCTTCTCTCAGTAGCTCACTGAAAGGAGTAGAATTGCAGCCTCTCTTTGCTTAAAAGGCAGCGAGCCCAAGTGTCCACCCTCCGAGGAGGGGAGATCAGGTTCTCCTGCAAAGTAGCAAAGCCTCCAGCATGACCAGTCCCAAAATTTGGTGCTCCCACGTCCATGTCGGTTTTGATCAGGCCTTCCCTTTGGTGATCAGCGTCCTGGAAGGCATGCAAGACGATCTGCCGCGTTGCCACGCTCTCCTTTGAACAGTGTATGGGGTTCACTGGCCTTTCAGGTGTTAGTGGCAGGGCCGTGGGAAAGGTGGGAAAGCCTTTCTCCCTGCCTTGGCACCAAATGAGCACAGAGTGAGAGCCAGCTCTGAGCCCAAGAATGGGGTGAGGTGGGTGCAGGTCCCCACTGTGCTGTTCTGTCAATAGGAGAGGGGACTGAGGCACCTCCTCCCACAATGCCAAGTGTCCAGGGTTCCCGCGGCCTGGGACTGGCCTTGGGTGAGGACGGAAGGGCCACCACTCCCCTCGATGCCCAAGGACAGCCTGGTCATCACCTCAAAGCAGGAAGTAGCTCCAACCAGGTCAGGGGTGAAGGAGACATCATCAGTTTGGAATTGCAAGTAAAGTGGCATCCTTTATGTTGCTTCTGCTGCGAAGCGGTGAGCAAGCAGTTCCGCAAGACATTTTTACTGTTTGGGGAAAGGGAGGGACGCACAGGGGACATTAAATGAGATGATGTGTATAAAACACTTAGCTCAGTGCCTAGTGCCTAGCAAGCTCTCCAGAAATTGTAGCCATCATTATTTTGGTTATTAACATTTTCAATATTATGTTAAAAAGAAAAAAAAGCTGAGGAGATCTCTTTTTTTTTTTTTTACCCTTAGGCTTGAACAAGTAAAACAGATGAAAGCCAAGTGCCTTCCTTCCCATCTTCCTTCTGGCTTCCTCCATATCCCCCTCACCCACCACTCAGACCTATTCAGATCCCCCAAATGAAAAGCAAACTGTCAAAATGGGTGGCATTGTGAATGGGGAACGGCCACAGCCCTCACCTCTCCACAGTCAAATCCAGCCAGAAGTGTCAGATAGCACCTCCCACCGCTCACAGAGTATAAGGAACCCCTGCCCCTGGCAAGCCCCGATCTCTCACTCTTAACTCCCCACTTACTTTGGCTCTCCCCAAGCTTTAGATAGTCACTTTTTTGGTTTTTTTTGCCTTCCTTCTAATTTTAGCTATCTAATGTGTTACTCCGCCTAGGTAACAGGATGCCTGAAGCCAATTAATATGCATACATCTTCAGGCAGGACTGGGAGAATTTAATGGTAAGGATTTCCATGGCTGCAGGTATTTTCAATCCTCCTTAAATTCAAATACCAGAGTTGTCACTCATCCCCTTTACCTAGACAGGCCCCTCCCTGAACAATCAAATGCCTGCCGAATGGTCCTCCTATATCAGCAAAATAACCCAGAATTGTTGCAAAGCTATGTATGAAACTGTATATATAAATATATATTTAAATAAAACAAGCTACTAAATTTTAAGTAGAAGTAGTCTACCAAAACATAGTACAACTACTTAAAAAATTTTAGAATTAATAAGGTCAGTACTAGATGAAGCATTGATCATTAAATTCTCTATAAAGTTATGGATGCTATAGAGATGTCTAGAGTCTTAGAAAATCCATGAAAATAATTTCATTAGGTTATGTATTGCTGAAATAAGGTGACAAATCTGTGGTGATGTGGTGTGCATATAAGTTCTGCTCTGAATATATTCTATGAAAATATGAGATGTACCTACCATCTCCATTTGAATTATGTTCTATATGATTTTGCTTATTTTCAAATGCCACCCCTAATTGAGGCAAATAGATTTATAGTATTTTCTTCCAGTAGAAAATTCATTTATCTTTTCTGATCCAGTAAAAAATGTCAAGCTGTGGCTCTCAAGGCTAAACTGGTGATTTCTCGTTATATGAACTAAATGTTTCAGTGACTATCAAAAGCCATTATAAACCTTTGCATGAACTCTTACTGTTAATTCGCAACACATCAGGTCTGTTTTTTATGTGTCCAACTTGCCCCCACCTAGTTTGGTCATGAGCCACTTAGCAGAGGTTTGTGTTGTTGTTTTTTGTTTTTATCATTTTTTATGCCTGGTGCCTCATGAAAATGAGCAAGGGGTATATGTTCAGTAAATGTTTAAAAGAGGAATGAAGCAATACGGAGCGAAAAATGAATTTCTGTTGTAACATGTTGACTTTGAAAAAGACTCCCAAGTACCCTGATGCTTGTCACTCCTTCTCGATGAGGTCAAAAGGTTTCGTGTGCAATTATATAAAAATGGAATTTGGGATGAGAAAGAGCAGGTTTCTGCAGATAGTTTTTATCCCCTTAGAAAAATATAAATCAAGCCAATTCTCATTTTTCTGGTTCAGAAAGTGAATGTCTTTTGGCTCAAAGCATGTTGTTACTCATCAAAGGAGAGCCTGTGGTGGTCAACCTAACACCGCCAGGATGCTGTGCGATACTAAACGTTCCCCCTAAACAGGATGAAAGAGTTGAGTCCATAGTGGTTAGGATAGTTTTTCTCTTCAAAAGAATTTATCCAACCAGTGAAAAGGCCACCCCCGGGGGCCCACCTCGCACGTTTGTTCCAATTCTGTCTGGAGCGAAAGGGACCAGTAAGAAGTTGGTTCTGTTTTCATGGAAGGGAATTTGGATGATGGGGCGTGGGATGGGCGGAGGCTAAATTATAAAAGGTCTCAGCTCTGGGCAGAACAACCCTGAGCCAGGGGTAGGATTCATGCATCCAGTGTGAGAGCTTCTTGAGGATGGTCTGAGAGATGGAAAGAAAGATCTGAAGACAGAAGATGCAGTCTTTAAACAATCTCAGAAGTGACGTGCCATCACTTCTGCCACATTCTAACAGTCACACAGACTAAAGCTGGTACTTCCTGGGATTATCTTAATTTGAGGCAACTCTCTGACCCTGACTGATACACATCTCAAGAATTTTCCTTTTTAATTTATAGTCTCCTCTCTCCCATCTTGGCTCGGATGCTTGTTGCTACCTCATCTGATTTCTGGGTCTGACTTCTGTGTTCCCCTGTATATGATAATTTGGATTCTGGGTCCAGCCCCCAGGTCCATGCCTGGGGGGCCTTTGCTGCTGGAATCCCTACCTCGTTCTCTCCCCACGAGTGGGATCCTGGTGCCTGCCATCAACAGAACCCCCACTGTTTGGTTCTGTCCCTGATGCCGTCCTGTCTTGGAGACCCCACTGGGAATTGACAGAGTCCCGACCCGTGCACCTCCCTTGGACTGGATATGGCGGAGAGTGTCCACAGCAAGCACTTCCTGTCTGCCGACCCAGCCTCGAACCAGGAGAGACAGCTGTGCCAGAGCCACCCATCCATCTCTCACCTTCCATCTATTCCAGGTCGCTGGTGAGGAGCCTTCACTCCAGTAGCTGAAGTTTGATGAGTGCCTCCATCTTCTCATCTTTCAAATGGGAAGGCTGAGCTAAATGACCCAACTGTCACTTTCTAATAGTCTAGCCCAGGAATCCTTTCTCTCTAAAGAACCAGATAGTATCTATTTAAGCTTGGCAGGCCCTTCAGTCCCTGTCACAGCTACTCAACTCTGCAGCCAATAGACAATGGGTAAAATAATGAGATCGGTTGTGTTGCAATAATTGTTTTTTCCCACCCTTCACCTCTGTCTTCAGCCACGTGCAGGGTGGAAGGAATTTGAAGACTCCTGCTTTGTGTCCTACCTGTAGGAAAGTCATAGAAACCATGAAATTTGTGCAAGAAATCTTAGTTCATTGTCAGCTCAGGGGCTGTCAGCATGGCTTTCATGCTGTCTTAAGAATGCACTGAGAAAATTATTTTTTTCCTTTTCATGTAAATAAAGCAGTTGACTATGTTTCCCACATGGAGTGGTGGCAGCAATAGCTTCAGCAGCTATACTATTTTTAGCCTGAAACAGGCTTGTGCAGCCTTAGAAGTTTAATGAGAGGAATATTTTAAAAGAAAAAAATGAAAAAAAAGTGAGAACACAATAGCCCTGCTTGTTAAAATAGGGCAGGTAAATATATTCTAATTATGACTCACACCTTAGGAAAACTGCCTCTCTAACAATACACACAACCCCAATAAAAAAGAGATAGACATTCTTGTGGAGGTCCCAGTATAGAAACAATAGTTCTACTGAGTGGAGCACATGCAAATTTAGCTGCCGGCTGAGCATCTGTACACATTCAGCTCAAGGTTATGAAATGTAGCCAATCTAAAATTTCACTTCTTCCACTAGCCCTTCTCAAACAGTAGCCTTCCCCTTGCAAACATTTCTATGAATGACAGCATGAGCGAGTAAGAAGAGGTTATCAGACCTTATGTTGATTTCTGGCTCTACCAGGGATGGTTTTAACGGCATGTCCATTGACCAGACACTCTGAGCCTCAGTTTTCTCATATGTGAAAAAAGAGATTAAATTCAACTCATCACATCAATGAGAATTAAATAAGATAATATATTAGAAATGTCTGGCAAATAATTGATCCTCGGGAAATAGTAACTGTCATAGCATTATCAGTGTGATTCCCACCCAGAAGTCAAATTGAAAACTGGAAGTCAGCTACCATATTTTGTCACTGACCAGGCAATTCCTTTTTCAAGGAATTGTCTCATGACTTTTTGTCCTGTCCTCACTGCTGCCATCCCTGGTGAGATCCTTAATAGCCCAGCCTGGGTTAATTCCATGATCTCCTAACGGGTCTTCCTACCAATATATATTTTTTTCTCCTTTCCTACTGGGATTAGGCTGTGATATACATTGATTGTTTCTTTGATTAAACAAAAGTGTACTAAGTGCTCAGTGCTAATGTAATCAGGGTATTTGAGATCAGGAACTCCAGATAGTACTCCAAGGAAGTTATGGCTAATATTCTGACTTTGTGTATTTGTTATTTTTAATTAACAAATGTATTGTCTAGAATAGCATTTGCATAAAAGATATAAAGGAAATGCCTTGGGGACTTAGCTAAAAACAATCTTAAAGTGTCTCGGGAATAATATTATCATATGGAGATTTTCATTTAAACCATTTAACTTTGATAAAGATATGAGTTATGACAAAGTCATTTGATTGAAATCTTTTTAAGAGCATGTCCCCTACTCTTAGAGAATCCCAAAGCCCTTATGATTAGAAAGGATACACTAATCCAGCAAAGCGTCTAAACCACCCATCTGAGTAGAGAAACTCTCTCAAGAAAATTGCTGAATTACCAAACTATAGAAATCTCAAAATCCAGGTGGTAATTAACATCATCATTATCATCAGCAGATAATCATCATTAAAATTAGTCATGTTTAGTCTACAAAGCTTGGTAAGAGAAAGATTCAGTGAAGCTAGATGTCTGTTGTTTTGGCTTCCAGTTTTCATTCCCCTTTAAGTAGTAATGGTTCCTATATTGGTGTCCTTTGACTGCAGTAACAAATTACCATAAAACGAATGACTAGGAAAACAGAAATGTATCCTGTCACAGTTCTGGGGTCTCTAGAGGCTCTAGAGAAGAATCCTCCCCTGCCCCTCCCAGCTCCTGATGGCCGCTGGCACTCCTTGGCTTGTGGCAGCCCCACTCCCTGCCTCCGTCATTGCGTAGCCATCTTCCCTCCATGTCTCTGTACCTGCGTCTGTCCTCTTCTTACAAGGACACCAGTCATGTTGGATTAGAGCCCATCTGGTCCAGTATGACCTCCTCTTAACATGATGACATCTGCAAAGACCCTGTTTCCAAATAAGGCCACGTTTATAGGTACCAAGGATCAGAACTTCAGCATCTCTTTTGGGGCAACAGAATTCAACCCAGAACAGTATCCCTAGTTTCCTCCCAGAACCACCATTCTCCAGCCACTAATCCATATGGTTGGGTGTGGA
>PVKY010007874.1:0-14601 GCA_004027775.1 Bradypus variegatus
AGAGTGATAATTCATCCTAGGTAACAGAGGACAATGTCAAATTCTTCTCTTAGGCAAATTCATCTCTCTTCGATCTGAGATCTGGTGAAGGGTAAGTCAAAACTGATCTTACCTTTGGTTCTATTTAGCAGCTAATCAAAAAGGAATACTCTTAGGAAAGGTACATTGTTCAATTATTTTAAAATTTTTATTTTGAGAATTTAAGTGGAGATATTCTCATAAACAAAAGGCAATAACATAAAAGCAAAAAAAATTAGAGTATTGATCTGCATGTACAAATAACTGTGGAATGAGCTCACCTATCCTAGCCTGTAAAAGACGTCAACCTTTATCTGGAAAGATCCTTTATTCACAAGTCAAGTGCTCACATTCTCTCCGATAACACTGTCTTGAATCTTTTCTCAAGGTAGATTACTGTAAGTTGGAGGGTTTATTAACAACATATGCATTTACCAACACCATGGAGTTCCTTATTTAACTGTAATATTTCTATTGCTTTTTATTTTAATCAGCATTTGATCTCTTTGTACTTAAATACCTAAAATTTTGCTTAAGCATCTGTAAAGCAATGAGTGGAGGAAGATTTGTGTGTATGATTTATTTACTCAGTCCCTGGACCTGAGAAATCTGGCTTTTCTGTTGGTATACATACTGGTTCTGCAATGGGAGGTTGAGTGTAAAGAAGCCCTTGTACAACAAAATGCTGGAACGACCATTTTGCTGTCTGCTCGCATAACAATAAAATGGTGGCACAGAAAACTGTTAACACATTGTGCAGATGAGAGTTGTCTTTGAAAATACTCTACTCTCCAAACCAGATATTATGTTTCTTTTAAAAATACTGTTCCCAAGTTGCAAAATATATTCATCTTCTTTAAATATACAGAATATGCAATGTGCATGTGTGGGTATTTGAAATGCCAAAAGAACCAGCTGTGTACATTCACAGAAGGGATAGAAAGAGCAGGGCAAAAATTAACACTAAAGCTGAGAGGGAAAGCAAACCTAAGTAAAAAGGCATAGCTCCCGTAAATTGCTTCTAACACGTCACAAAAGCTGTATGGTGAATTTGGCCTTGAGGAGTCTTTTCATTTTAGCGTTCACTGCATGCAACTTTGAGTTAGGACATGTCAGAGAATTGGTATTTTCTTTCTTTCTTTCTCTTTTTTCTTTCTTTTTAAAAATGTCCTGGAAAAAACTCACATTTGACTCTCACCTGGGAATCCCACACTCTTGTTTTCTATAGGGGAAACGGGGGACAAAGAACGATCTTCCCCTCCTTTTCCATTTCTGCTCTATTTTTTAATCATTAAAATGCTGCCTTGGCTCTTTTTTAAGTGTGGAAATTCTCATTTTTCTGCAGTGTTCAGACTCAACACAGACTCCTCGAGGATTTAGTGAGGAGTTAACCAACTGCACATGGGAAATGAGAATTTTCGCGGTTAGAAAAACTGCAGTCTTTGGTGATTTTCCACATGGAGTAGAAGTCATGAGTGACTTTTACCGTTCAAACATAATGACTTTACTTGAACACTTGGAATAAAGTTGTAAGTTGAAATTTGAACATTTAAACACATTGAAGTGTATTACAAAACTTCATTTGATCTTTTTTTCTATAAACATTTTTACTATCCTCAAGTGCAAAATAAATAGGTTAATAACAGGATCCCCCCTTCCTACCCCATCCGTCCCCCACCCCAAGCCAGAATTATAAAAGGCTACTGTCTGTAAATGAGATATAGCCCTGGAGGGCCCACCAGCAGGTTATGCAATATGTGACGTAGACCACCAGGGGCTGAACTGAAACCTCTAATACTTTTTTCATAGCATCATTAGCTAGAGTTAAACAAGATGTCAAAGTGAAAAGATGGGGAGGTTGACCTGATATATTTGCTTTAGTTACTTTTTGTATTAAATTAAATAAGCGCTAATTTTCAGTTTTATAATGTAAAATATATGGCTACCCAAATACATTGCTTTTCATATTTTAATGATTGGAAATATATTTTTTATGATTACTATCTACAGCTGATTTTTAATAAATACTAAAATGCTTGTGAAAATAAGATTTAGATTTAAAGCTCAGGAGAAGCTATAAGGTTAAATTTTTCCCTGTTGTACTTTCTGACATAAAATTAATTTATTTGTTTTAAAACATAGATCTAAAATCAAACTCTGCTTCCAACAAAGAGGAATGTATTCTTGACTTCATGCTGACAGTCATCAGGAAAAATACGTTCTCTTCTATAATTGCTGCTTTACAATTTTGAAGACAGAGGTAGGCTTTTATGTGTACTACTATTTGTTGCCCCGTGTACCTTAAATAAAACCAATCCAATAAATTTCGGATTATGGGGAGAAATAAATGTCATGTCAATAACCCTCAACCAGATACCAGAAGAAATATTATGTGATTGTTTAGTCCAAAAATTAAGTTTCATGTTTTTAACTGGTGTCATATCCTGTCCTAAACCTATAGTGCTTAAATCAAAGGCAACCGCATTAACCAAAAAGGAAACATAAGAACGACTCCTTTCATCCCCTGGCTCAAATGTGTTTATGCTCAACCCCAATTTTTGCTAAAAAAAAAAAAAAACTTTCAGGAAAAGACAACAGGAAACAGTAAACATGGCAACACCGTGAAAATAATTTTCTGATGCACTATTTCTCTCCATGTTCAAAGAGTACGTTGCACAGGCTGCAGAGGAAACTGCTGTATCATTAAAGCCAATGCAGACTAAAATAGCAACCCTTCTAGCAACATGGATTCCCCTCTTAATTTCATAAATCTTGCTTCCAACAAGACTAAGCCAGGAACTGACTCTGTCTCTCACATCAATGGCCTGAAACTGCTGGGCATCACAGCTATACGTTCAAAGGGGATCCGGAGTATTTAACAACAACTTCAGGGGCAGGGATGCAATTATAACTGACAGCCAGATGTCTGGCCTGTCTGCTACAACAACCCATCAAGATTGCAAATGGGCTTGAGACCTTTGGGTCTAAACAGTGAGTCTGAGTGAATGATATACGGATAAACAACAATACCACAAATCAACGCAAACCAAAAAAGTTGCTGTGGCTGATAAAGATTTCAGATGTCAAGAGCTGGCTAACGGAACCCCCTGCTCCCCCACCCCCCACCCCCTTTCCCAAACAAAAAGCTTGTTAGTGGTTGAGGGCCCAGCAGGGAATGTTTTTACACCCAGTGCCAAATGCTAATCTTTCACTGAAGCCTTTAATATATTTAAATGTTTAGATTACTTAGGCAAAAGGGATTTCAACAGAAATTATTTTACTCATTGAATAATCGGGCTCACATACGTGCACTTATTGCAGCTCATCCCCAATTAAGGATTATTTTAGAGGAGCACATTGAAATTCATTGAAAAATGAAATGTCTTATCATTTATGCAATAACCAGCAAAAAACTTTTTGTTCCTTAAATAAGCATTTCAGAAAAAAAAATGAGTAAATGTTCCAAATAGATTACATAATGTTTCTTAACATTGTCTTGGACTCCACATTGTCTTGAAATATATTTTTTTGTATAACAAGATTTGGCATGCATTTGTGATTCATAACCTAGTATAAATTTTAAGCCATTCTTCCAAATATGAATAAAAGATCTGGGGGGAAACTCAGTGAAAAAATGTTTTATTTTGTTAAATGGTTTGGATTTTAATAATTGATTTTATTCAATGTGTAATTAATTTGTTGATATATGTGTACAAATGCAATAGAACTCTATTCAACACATGTACTTTTTCAGTCAGTATTGGTGGATTTTTCAATACCATGAACTATTTGGCAGTTTTCATTATGTCTCTTAGAGTGACTAAAGCAAATCCCTTTTAATGATGTTTTTGCAAAGATGCTCAGATTGAATATTTTAGATACATTTTCTTTTTTTGAAATTCTCTAAGGCCCCAGTGCACACTCCTGCGGTTGTCTGTCCCAAACCCATTTTGAGGTCTCAGTTTTCTCAATAAAAATGTCAAATCCAGAGGCCATTCAAAGCAGATGCTGTGAACACGGAGGCCCTTTCTGCATCGCCAGTCTGAGAGTTCCCATCAGAGCCTAGCTCCACGTGGATGCACATAAGCACTTCACCAAACAGAGAAGCATCTTATGCACTTTCCTGGAAACAACCCTTCCAGAAAATATGCTGACCAAGAAGAAACAGCAGGGGTGAGAGAAGTGGCCAAAGCATTTGCAACATCTTAACAAGCACTAATTAAATGTCTTGCTTTAAAAAATATGGCTTAAGAAAGCCAAATACAATAACTTCTTACAGATGGTCTTAGGAACTAACAAGACCTGTAGGAAATGGCTCAGTCATTAAGATTAGTGTTCCCAAAGCCTCCTATAACCATTAGTGACTGGAGGTGCTGTTCACTCTAGGAAGAAATTATCAGAACCTGTCTGATACAATAATGTTCCTTCTCATTTCTCTCTGAAGGGAATTTTGCAGCTGTTTTAATGCATTACACAGTCAATTATTGAAAATGGGCAATCAATTAAATATAAAAAGAGTGTTAGCAGCCTTGAAATCTATTTTTCTGATGGGGAAGAAAGCCACCCAATTGTGAACACCAAGAAGGCAGGGACTGTATTTTTATCAGCTCCATACCCCTTGGGGCATTTGATAACTGTTCTTCAATGCTTAATCTAAGCAAGGAATGGGCTAAGTTTTGAGAATAAAGTAGTCAAGAAAACAGCCATGGTATCTGTGTAGGATATTTGTTGAAGAGATGGATGGGTGGATGGATGGGTGGATGGGTGGGTGGATGGATGGGTAAATGGGTGGGTGAGTAGAAGGATGGATGGATGGATGGATGGATGGATGGATGGATGGATGGATGGATGGATGGATGGATGGGTAAATGGGAGGGTGAGTAGAAGGATGGATGGATGGATGGATGGATGGATGGATGGATGGATGGATGGGTAAATGGGAGGGTGAGTAGAAGGATGGATGGATGTATGGATGGATGAGTGGATAGATGGGACCTTGGACATAGGTCTGGTGGTGAGGTCTGATATGCCTTCAGGATAAGACACTTGGTCTGAGCTCACTCAAAGAATTGTAGAACCAGATTCGCATGGTCTGAGGTGGGACAGCCCAAGACAACCCCAGTGGCAGTGAATGGCCCAGAACAGGCCTGGAAATAAGTCACACCATGGTGAGTTGAGCTCTAGGTGAAGGGGCCTATAGAGTGAAGTGAGGTTTCCCAGGGTCTTAGAACTTGTTCAAGATTACTTTTAGTATTAGTATTCTAGAATTTGGGAGAAGAACCTCTGGTAACAGAGGAAAACATAGACTTCACACTTAAAAAAAAAACGTTAAACAAAAAATCTTCTGAATGAAACTAAAAGACTAAAGGCTATGTATATGCCCAACTCTATTATTAAAAAGAAACCTCCATATTTCTAGTTATTTGTGTAATGCCCCTCAGAAGACGTACCTTACTGCCCTAGACTGTCTTTCACTCTGGCAGGCCTCTTGATCTTTTTGCTGTTTTTATGTTTTAATTCTATTCCCATTTGTTATGTACTCAGCTGCTTTTGTCTATACCCATGATGCAAACTGGGGTTCAGCAACAAAATTACTTTTAGAACCAATCAGACTCAATGGAGGACTGGAGATTGTCAAACCCACTCTCTACAGAGAGCAGTTGGCTGCACTCTTAGGGAAGAAAGGATCATGGAACTGTGGGCTCTGTCACAGAAGCAACACATAAAGCTGGTCAGTTGGAAACAATGAGTCAATCCATCCATGTCATTAGAGAGATTGGGGGGAGGGGGGTTTAGGGATTCAGTGGAGGAAAAAAAGTCTGCTAACTTGAATGTTTTCCATGGAAGAACTAATTAGCTGAATCATCCCTTTCCAAACAGTTGCTTTACAGGAACGGATGAGCAGGAATTTTCAAATGATTGGGTTGATGAGCCAGTTTTGCCAAGTACCTCCTTGTGTGATTCCACACAACCACTTGTACCACGTCACTCATGTTTATCAGCACCAGCTACAACCACTACCACCACCCTTCCTGAAAAGAAGATCCTCACTGGAATCAATGGGAGGAAATAAATTTTCTTTGAATGAGCTGTAAGTTATGTACATTCATACATTCAATCAACAAACATTTGCTAAGAAACTCTTCAGTCACTTGCTTAAAAGCTCCATATCTACAAGGTGGAGTAAAAGAAAAGTTGCTGAAAGAATTGGTAAGAGGAAAAATATATTTAAATTGGGGCATTAGGAATGCACACTTCAACCTTGGAAAGGTCCAAAAGCTAAAGGAAGCAAGGCTATTTTCTCTAATGTTATGGGCTTGTACGAGATGATTATGATGGTGGCCGGCATTTATATGTTGAGGGCTCATTGTATGCCTGGCATTGTACTGACTACCTTACATTCTTTTTTTTTGTTCAATTAATACAACAAACCTGTTAAGTAGGACTCATTATTCCCATTCTGCAGATGAAAAAAAAATGAGGCTCAGAAAGGTTCAGTAACTTGTCCAGAGCCACACATCTAATAGGCGGTAAAATGTGGACTATAACTTCAGAGCTGCCTGCCTCCAAACCCCACAGTACTATACATCCTGTCTAATGTGGTCAAGTTGCTCATATTTGAGGGCTTTTCATATTCAGGTCAAAATCTAAGGGATTTTTACCCATACATGCGCAAGTTGAGTAAATATTTTTGAAACCAGGTTTCAAAGACCATTAAGACAGTACACCATGCCCACATACTATCCAAGCCTTACTAAATTTTTACCAGCTTCACATCTCATTCTTTGTGTTCTCTTTTAGGTCAGATCTTTCAAAAAAGTTACCATGTTTTGGATCCAAAGGCATTGTGCCTTTCTCTCCCAGACAGTACAGTATTGCCCCAAAGCTGACCCTATAGCAGTGGTGGCAGTCAAGGAGCCACGCTGGGAAGGGCACATGGTGCTTGACAGGATTGCCACTCAGTGGTTTGAGGCACTGGTAGGGAAGCAGAAGAACAGGGGAGGAAAGCATGTGAAGCAAAAGCAAGGAAGCCAGGGAGAAGGAGAAAGATAAAAAGGCTCTCCCATCTTTTTCTTTTCAACCCCCACGGTAGCACTGTGGTCACCCCACAAACAGCCGGCTGCCATGGCTTGTAGCTGGCCTCTGGGCCCCCGGGCTGGCCTCATCCCAAGTCTATATGCAGTGGGCTGCTTTCAGAAAGGAGCATATGAGGCAAGTGGGGGCAGAAGACCCGGGAACCTTGTCACCTAAAATGCATGAACTCAGGCAACCCATGAACCTCTCTGGGCCTCGGTTTCCTTATCTGTGAAAATGAAATAGTGATGAGGCCCATTTCACTGAATATGGAATCTAATGAGATCATGCATTTTAAGAGCTTTATTGAGTTGCAACTGACATATAATAAACTGTACATATTTAAGAGATAATGCATTTGAAAGAGCATTTGTAAACCATAAAACTTTTGTCTATATCAGGCTCTGAATCCCACGCTAGTTGCCGAATGTTATAAGCCATTTTCTGCTTGGTTTTTAAGAGTCTTCATAACTGGGCTGCACCTTACATGGCCAAGCTCATTTCTCACCATTTTCAGATACAGACACTCTGATGCAATGAAACTGGGCTTCTTCATTTCTTCTTTCAGCTGACTATTACCTAGAATATCAACAGCAACCTCCAAGCTCCTGCTCTTCAACTAGCACCTTCATTCCCCTACATTTATTCAGCCCCTGTACTCTGAGCACACACTCTACCCAGCACTGTCCTAGGTGCTGGGGATGCTTCTGTGGCAAGAAAGACAAGTTCACTGTCCTCGAGGGGCCTTTTGAGAGCACAAGTGGTAGCCCTGGTGTTCTCCCACCAGAATCGTCCTTCCCTAGGCAAATCCCTAGTCTACAGTCCCCTCTCCTCTATGTACCCTCTTTTAATTACCATTAATTCATTATCCTATTCCTCCTTTTTTCCTACAGCACTTGTAGGCTGTTTCATATAACAGTGTGTAATTTTGTTTTATAAAATTCTCACAGGTATAAGCACCTCACAGGACACTCTTCTTTCCCTACCCTCCTAACCTAGAGTAGACATGTAAAATGCCTCATGATCGATTCCAGAAAAGCACATCGAAAAAGCAGGGCAAGTGTGGGAAACTCTCCAAGGGGAGCAGGACACACCCTCGCCCCTCGGCAGCACCTGCCCTGCGGCTAGTCGGAGCTGCTAGGAGGGCGGCACTGGCGAGGACAGGCTGATTCACAGCATGTCCAAAGCCAACCACGGGGGAAGCCACGCTCAAGGACATCTTCCTGCCGCCAGTGAAAGACGAGTGTCTCCTAGCAACCAGAGTCCTGGCTTCCTGTCCCCAGTAGCCTGCCAGTGATCACGGCTTTGTTGCTCAGGGTTTTGCATTTTGGCATTGCTGATCCTCACATTCACCCTGAATTCTGAAACTTTAGGAATAAGGGCAGATCAGCAAACTAGCTGAGTAGGTCAGAGCTGAGCCCCCATTTCATTCATAATATCCATTCAGCAATCTCTCATAACCTTTACGGAACAGAATGTTTGGTCTTAGCCTGAAAAAGGTGAATACATTTTTAAAAGATTTTATTTATATCAGAGCAGTTAGTTAAAAGGAAAAAGCATACATTCTTTCCATCTACTAATCAAAAAGTACTCAGACCTTTTCAAAAGAGATTTGGTATCATTCAAAACCTGCTATAGCAATAAACTTTAACTTGGCAAATCCATCGAAGCAGAAAAAAAGGGAAGCCAAATTTGAAGAAAATGGCCCAAGATCTTTAAAAGTGTTGAAGACTTAAAATTATGTATCTGCTGCAATATGGGTTAAGCATCTCTTCCCTCTGTGTTCTTTCTGAAGATTTCTACCCTCAGTTCTATAGTATATAGTGCCACATTTTTATTTCAGTGCCATTGAATTTAGCCATTGATATTGCTTTTATAGTTTTCTCTTGTTCTTATCAAATATTCATCAAGACACAGTAAGTTCCTCATTTATTTAAAAAAAAGAATTATTCAGACCTCCTGGTAGAGAGCTAACTCAAAACCCACTCAAAATATCACCTTAATTCCAAAAAACCCATGAACATGACGTAAAATTCTGATTACTTTTCTCTTTGAAAAAGGAAAATTCAGAGATGGAAAGACGAATTTAGGGCCCGAATCACAAGTGGGTTGTGTCAGAGGACCGGAAAACCTCAGAACCCTTCCCATCAAAATCACCAGTGCCTGGTATTGTCCTGTCCTGGTCATCAGACTCAGGCTTAGAATCTGTAGCTTCTATATTTATGCAGTGAGCTAAATCTCTAAGGAATTATGAGCCCTTCAGAGGCACCCCTCATTTCCTTCACTTTCCCCTTGCCCCCTCCGATTGCAATCCTATAATTGCAATAATAATCACAAGTTCTCACTCTTTGGTCACAGAAGTCTCACATAATCTAAAATTAAGCCCTGTCTCCTCAAGGCAAGTATAGAGTTCACCAGATTCCCGCCATAGCCTTCCATCTTTTTATCATCCACTTTTGAAATTTATCCTTGGATGGGTTTTTATTAAAGGGATATTGAATAGTCTGTAGGGTAACTCATGGGTTCCCTGATTTCTTCTTTTGGGGTTCTGTATACATTTGTCTCAGGGCGGCAGGATTGAAGCCGGGCACCCCTGCACTAGTCTTTGCTTGCTTTATTAAATAAACTAGTTCGTGGGTCAAAGCTTCTCCTTTCGGCTCAGGCTGTTCCTTCTCCCTGAAATAGGATGTCTGTCAAGTATTGGGGAGAATGAATATCTTTAAAGTCCATAAAGAACCTGTGGTTAAATGGAAACACTGCTCTGTCAACTGCTTGTCAGTTCTGCTTCCTTAGTCTTTCATGGCTGTGCACCTCAGTTCACTTGATGTTTTAATTCTAGCAAGGATGACCTCACCTTCATCATAGTTCTCCAAAGGAAGGAAAAGTGACTCCATCTTCTCTTCGGGCCCTTTCAAACATCTACCTGTTTTAGTGGAATTAGCTGAGAACTGGCAAGGCCCCGGGAGGCAGGCCTCTGCCTCACCTGCCCGACACCAATATTCAAATCACACCACAAGACACAGATGATTTAAGAGAAATGGTCCTGGGTCCTAGCCTTAATTATATCTGTTTTCATCATGGTTTACACAATAATTTTAAACAATCAAGTCAATTAGGTGCTTCACAAAGTCAAAAGATTGGGCGGTAGTATAGTACAGTGGTTGACTAACTGCATAAGTTTAACATTCCCATAGACCTGGGTTAAACTCCCAGATGTGTCATTTATTTGCTGTGTGACCTTGGGCAAGTCACTTGACTTCTCTGTGCCTCATATTCTATAACACAGGGATTTATTGTAACTACTTTTAGGAGGATCCTTGTGGGGATGAAGTGAAACAATGTATGCAAAGTATTTAGCATAATGCATGGAACTACTGTTTACTGAATAATATAGTACAGAATACTTAGATATGTGTTAGTATATTAGATAGCTTTATCACTTGTTTGTTACTTAGGTACAAAGCACTGTACTGAGTGTCATGGGGACCCAAAGAAATTCAGATTTTCTGCTCAAAAACTTTACGGCCCTTTTGTTTCTGTGTTGTCTCTTCAACACAGAAACAACTTTTCCTGGAATTCTGCCTATTCTCAAAAGCATCAAATCCTTTGTTACTGTTTGGTAGGCCACTGCTGAACCAACCAGAGGAGTCGATGAAATAACATTTAACTTTTATCTAAGAAATATGTATTGAGCACTTACTAGGTGCCAAGGAACTCTGGTAGGTGATGGATAAGACAGTCTTCCTGGGGATTTGTTTTAAGTAGCATTCAGGGACTCCTTAAGCATTTCATATGAATTAACTCATTTAATCCTCTCAACAAAACTTGGAGGGAGGTACTAGCATCAGACCCATTTTACAGATGAAATAATAAGCACAGAGAAGTTAAATAACTTGTCCAATACCACACAATGAATACGTGGCAGAACTGGATCAGAGCCAATCAAAGCGGTTCTAAGGTCTGTCCCCTCATCTCCCATGCTTGACTGCTTCCTGACAGCACCTGGTCCTAAGAGAACTTGCAAATTCCATGCCTCTTCTTTGGTTCGTTTCCTCTTTTCATAGATGCATTCCCTAGACAGTAGGCTTGGGGCTTCCCTCTTTCTTTTCAGCACTGAAAACTTCAGAAGGGACTATAAAACCCCCATGGATACTAGTTAGGCCCTCCATCGACGAACTGTGTGAGAGTTATCATATTTAAGCCAATCTCTTGCTCATTTGAGTAAGTATTATAAGCATACTTCAATGCACTGAAAATATCTATCTTAGGGGAGGTTTAATTCATAATCTAATAAAACAGGTTTCTAACTTGAACACTGTTGCAGCCTTTAAAGTATTATTTAAATTGCTATAGTTGCAAAGCTACTTATAAAATTGAACTGTCACCTCATAGCAGAATTAAAATTAATATGCCCTCTTGACTCCTGCACTTGAACATAAATTTGCTTATGTAAAATACTCTGAAATCTGTAGGGCTAAAATCTAAGCCCTTGCCTCTGCCCAGTCTCATGCTTCTTCCGGTAAAAGGCAAAAAGCACACATCAGTAATAACCAGAGAGGAGGAAGAATGTTCACCCACAGCCTACCAGCACCTCTTTTCCTATTTCTTCACCTATGTTAGAAAATCATTTGAAAAAGAAGAAAAAGAAAAATGACCTCATATTTGCAAAAGGAAAATACTGTAAAAAGAGAAAAATGGCTGTCCCAGTAGTCTCAGGATACAAGTTTTGTAAAAGGTTGCATGCCATTCTTCACACGCTCTTTCCAGAGCCTACACCATCATGAGGACACAGCAGACAATTAGACCAAACTCTAGGTTTTGTCCATGGTTAACAAATAACATACAAGGGACAAAATTGCTCCCTTGAAGCTGCAAAGAGCCCTAGTGAGCAGCCTTCTGCACAGCCGAACGAGAGAGCAAGCTCATGTGACGATGGAGGCAATCCAGAGAGAGGCGCACTCTTCCCAGGGGTCGTTTCAAACAAGGACAGATTACAAAATCCAATTGTGAGGTGTGATGTGTTGGAACGTGAGCACACACGCACGCGCGTGCACACACACACACACACACACTTGTGCACGCACTTGAGAAAAACATTGCCAAAGTCATTCACAGCCAAAGTTTTGAAGAACACGTGCTAGAGATACAGCCTCAGTAATTTCAAAATCACGCCATTTATGAGTCCATTCCTCATCTCTTATCACTCTGACACACTACTTAGGAAACAGTAGAGAAGAGAAAATATGAAGCTGGAGACAGAAATTTTAATTGTAGAACAAAACCACCCACCTTGCTTTCAGTCATGAAGTACAATGGCCTTCTTTTGCTGCAAGAATGAACTTAACACCAGTATGTTAAATGATCATGCATATTTAATATAAAAGGAAATAATGATCTTTTTTTTTAAAAAAAAAAAAGGTGCAATAGCTCAGTCCTTCTCATAGTAAGCCTTACCAAAAAGAATAAAAATAAAATAAAATAAAAAGCAGCATACCATGGTTCTCTGTCACAAAGCAGAGACCACAGTCCTCAAGTCACACTGTCCATCTGTTTTGCAAAACAAAATAAAATCAAAAAAGCAACAGCAAAAGGTGTTGTTTGGCCGGAGGGGAAGGTTCTTGAAATGCCTTGTGCACTCCTGGGTCCCTCCCAATGCCTTCTCTCTGTGTGGGCTGTAGGAGCTGCACTGCTCAACACCAATGTCACCATCGGCTGCGTAAATGCCACAAAAGTACACTTAGAAATGAGAGGAAAGTGACTGACACATATATGCTGAGCCAGCCCCACTGCTACTAGAACAGCCTTAAATGCCCACAAAAGGAGAAAAGAAAAGCACATTTTGCAATAGAATAAATTCTTTTTTTTTTTTTAAACTGAGACCGCAGAAAGTCACATGACCCTGCACGTAGCCTTTCAGGAAAGGAACTGAAATGGTAAAGAAATGAGTGGGGGGGCCTCCTCCTTTCCCTCGCTGCGCGTCCCGCCGCGGGTCCTTATTCTTCTGGGCGCATCTGTGGAGCTATTAAGTGGGATAATCCCTCTGGCCTTTGATACATTTCTGGACATGATTATTTCATTACTCGCAGTATATCAGTAGGATCATAATAAAAAGGACTTCTGACAATCTGCCAAGAGTTTTGTGGCCTTGTAAACACAAAAGTGCTCTAATAAAATTTTATTAAGTGTTAAAAAGTCATAAAAAGTGAAATAACATAAACTACAAAATTTACTGTCCTCGGCAAATGCTGAAAATATCGTCCACAGTAAAATTAAATTAGCATGTAATAGAGAAGCGGTGTGGGGTGGATTTAAAAGAGGATCCAGGGGAAAATGACATTGAAACCCAATATGGGTCACGGGGATTTAATCCGGATTTTCCCTCCTAAATGTGAATAAATGTGCTGATTACAGACTAGAGCTCTGGGGTTACTGGAGTCTCGCACATTGTCAATACTTTGGAAGAAATAATATATAGCAGATCGTAATGAGCGCTGGGAGACGCAGCGCGCCGTCCTGGGGGAGCGCGGCGAGCGGAAGGGTGGCCACTAGGGTGCGCTGCGAGACCGGGAATCCCCGCAAGGGCGTCCACGCTGCAGCGCCGCGCGAGCGCCGCGTACCCGCCTGGTCTCTCCCGCCCCCCCCCCCCCCCCCCCCCCGAAATCATATTTACAGTTAGTTTTGGTTTTCTTCCCCCCCCCGTGACATTTTTTCCAAGGAGAAAGAAAATGAATTAAGTCGAGCTTTGCCGCAGGCCTCCCTCGCTCTTTACAAGAGGTCGGAGAATGGGATGCACTGCTCACGGCGGTGCGAAAACCCCGAGTGGGGCGGGGCGGGCAGGGGCCCCGGCCAAGCGCCCCCCGGATGGCCCCTCCGCGGAGGGAGGTCGAGGAACCAGGGAGTCCGATGTCCTGCTCCGCCCGGGGCGCGGGTGAGCTCAGAGCGCAGCAGGTCGCTGGCCTCGCCGCGGGTTCAAGTGCGTCATCGGGGATAGGCCACGCGGGCCCGGGAGCGAACTTCTCCCCTGCACAGTCTCCTCCCCGGAGTGCTGGGTGCCCCGCCGCTCCTGGGACCCCTTTCCCTGGCCCTGTCCGGCGCGCCCGGCTCCGGGTCGCTGCTGAAGCGCGCCGGCTGGGCGAGCACCGACCCTCTTGGAGCCCGGGGAGAAGCCTCCCTCCGTCCCGCTTCTGTCCGCTCCCGACCCACGCCGGAGAGACTCCCCCAAGCCCGTCGCGGAGGTTCTGCCTGGAAAGAAGTCCTACTTCCTCTCCACGCTGCTCCGAGGGGAATTTGGAATCGGCAGGAAATTGCTCAAACACCCAGCCTACGTCTTTGCGGTCGGCCCTCGCTTTGCTGAAGAGAAGCTGCTCCTACCAGAGTCTTGCTCCCCCCTCCCCCCGAAAGCCCCGCGCAGGTTTGTAAATAGGGAAGTGAGATCTAAAAAAAGTCTTTGCTTCCAGGGAGAAAGATGTTGATTTCGGTGCCCGATGAAAGATAGATGCTTTTTAGTTA
>PVKY010007875.1:0-14534 GCA_004027775.1 Bradypus variegatus
TTTGGAAATGAACAAACGTGTCAGTAGCAAGATGTGAGAATGACTAACAGTGCCGAATGGCGTGTGAATGAGGTGGAAGGGGGAAGCTCAGGGTCATATATGTCACCAGAGGGAAGGTTGGAGATCAAACGATGGGAATGTATAAAACTGAATCCTGTGGTGGGCAGTGTCCATGATTAACTGTGCAAATATTGGAAATAGCTTCCATGAACCATAACAAATGTATGACAATACAATTGGAAGTTAATAATAGAGGGGTATATAGGGAGGAAATATATACCTATTGCAGACTGTATACTGCAGTTAGTAGTATTTCAGCATTTTTTCATAGACAGTAACAAATGTACTATACAACACTATGAGTCAACAATTGAGGGGGATTGGTTGGGAATAGGGGATTCGAGTTTCCTTTTCTCTTTTTCTTTTTGTATCTTTCACTTTATTTCTTGTCTGGAGCAATGAAAAGTTTCTAAAAATCAAACAGAAATGAAGTGTGGTGATGAAGGCACAGCTGTATGAGGGTACCCAGGGGCAACTGATTGTAATGGTAAAATTATGTCACTTGAATTATTCATTAATGAAAATTTTTTTCTTTTATTTAAAAAAAAAACAACGTAAAGGTACAATGGGGGGAGGAAGGGAATGGGATATTTTGAATGTTCTTTTCTATTTTAATTTTTATTTTATTTTTTGGAGTAATGAAAATGTTCAAAGATTGATTGTGAACAACTATATGACAATACAGTGAACAACTGATTGTATGCTTGGAATGACTGTATGTTATGTGATTATATCTCAAAAAAATTGTATTAAAAATATTATTAACCATAGTCCAGTTTGCAATAGGTACAATTTCTCCCATATATCAATTTATTACTAACTCCTTGTAGCAATGATGTACATTTGTTCTACTTCATGCAAGATCATTTTTATAATTGTACTATTAATCACTGTCATAATCCACTACAGGGTTCACTGTGTTATACAGTCCCATGTTTATCCGCTAAGCTTTCCTTCTAGTGACATATTCAACTCTAAACCTCCCCTTTCAACAATTACACACATAATTCAGTGCTGTTAATTACACTCACCATATTGTGCTACCATCACCTCTATCCATTTCCAAACATTTAAATCCAACCCACCTAAAAATTCTGCACACATTAAGCATGGGCTCCCCATTCTATTTCCTAGTAATCTATATTCTAGATTTTAACTCTATGAGTTTACCTATAATTAGCTTATATTAGTGAGAGCATACAGTATTTTTCCTTTTGTATCTGACTTATTTCACTCAAGATAGTGCCATCAAGGTTCATCCATGTTGTGTGTTTCGACTTCATTCCTTCTTACAACTGAATAATATTCCATCTATGTATATACCACATTTTTTTAATCCATTCAATAGTTGATAGACACTTGAGTTGTTTCCATCAAGGGTTTTCTTGGTTTTGTTTTGGGGTTTTTTTTGACAATTTTCTCTGACACCAAGATTAAAGTGTGCTATTGTTTAACCTCAGCATCCAGCTGTAACAGTTTGCATCCTTCTAGATTTACTCAAAAGCTCAGGACCAGCGTCCCAGCAGGCTCTTAGCCTGGACGGCAGCTGACACCCGAGGGGGAAGCCAGAAGATAGCGAGCCTGCTCCTCCCTATGGCAGTTACCGAGGGCAAGGTTGCCGGGACTGCCTCTGTGTCTCGTTCACCCCAGGCCTCACAGAAGGTCCGGTGACCCTGGCAAAATCGGAAGATCTTAATAGTGCAGCCCCAGCTCTTTCGCCCACAATCCCAACTCCCGCCATCAGCAGCGGGAGGTGGGAAGTAGCAGCGCGGCGGTACTCTGGGGCAGGCCTTCCCAATCCAGCAAGGGCCCCGACTGCGAGTTGGAAGTTGCAACCGCCGTAGGGAGGAGCAGGTTGGGAGGGGTTTTCCCACTGAGGACGGACTCGGTGGACCCTAGAGGCCGCTCACTCAGCAACGCCAGCTGCACATTGTTAAAAAGCGCAAGCAGAAGCGCGTGTTGGCGGGGGTGGCTAGAGATCTAAGAGGTCGCACCTGCCCCTGGCTAAATGCTGGCATAGAGCAGAATTTGACTCCTGGGGAATGTGCCTCTCCCTACCTTCCAATTAAAAGATGCCTAGACCAATTCGATTCTTTATTAGAACTCTTTAGATTCATGTTAACAAACATTCAACACTGGGGAAGACACACCCACACCTCCACCATTCCCCCAGTTTCTGGGGCAGAAACAGGATCTAGAGTAACAGGTCTCAAGAAGAGGCTTCCACTTCAATCCTTGCTGGGCTTCTGCCCCGGGGCCAAGCTGCCGTCACAACCTGGTAACTGGGCCTTGGACAGCTGCCTCCTGCTTCCCAGCTTCTTGGGCAGGAGCCTTCTCTGAGCCTGAGAGATGAGTAGCTTGAGGAGGCTGAACCTACGTCCCCATTCCCACTCCCAAAAAGGGCAGTCATCTGTAGGGGCAACGGGGACAGGGGCAGTGAAACGTTCCTTTTCTGGAGTCTACCACGGAATCCCAGAACTTGGGACCAATTTGGCATTCCAGATTCCTTGCCAAGAGGAAATCCTCTCCCGACTCAAGTGAGAGGGTAAAGCTGCTGCCCGGACCGCCAGAGACCATGAAGATCTGTCCCAAGGAGCCCAGAAAATGCCCAGGGTACCCCTCTCTGCTCTAGTTACGTACTTTGCGTCCGGAGCTGGCGGTGATAATCTGCCAAATTCATGATCAACCTGGCTACGTCATGCTGGTAATAAGGCCGCCCAAATATCAAAATCTCCGCCTCGCCTCCGGGTTCCCACCGATTCACGCGAAGCAGGGTCTGGCTCACACACTCGACGTGCGGGATGTGCTCTCCGCCCCGGCCTGCGGAGAGAGTAAAGAAGTTGAGAGATGGAGGGTGGCTCCTGGGGACTTGAAATGGGAAGGGGGCGAGAGGAGATGGTGAAGGCACTGGCCTGGAGGCCAAGATCACTGGAGGAGCGTCCCCTGGGCCGCGGTCGGCTTGTGAAAGGAATGGAGCGGGGAGGAGGCCTCATCGGCAGCCGTTCTCAGGCCCACACACCGAAGATCTCTTCTACAAGCCACGCCTCGACGTGAACTGCTCGCGGATTCTTCAGGAACTCAGGGTGGAACCAGTAGGGCGGGTTACTGAAGTCACCGAGCTGCTCGAATCGCTGCCCTTCTCCCTGCTCCAGCTGCACGAGCGTCGGAAATTGCTTCGGAGTAGTCATGCTGCGGCCGGCCTCCCAGGGGAGCCACCAGATGAGTGAAAACCGAAAGGCCGCGCTCAGGATGAGCCGCGGAAGCTGCGCCCCAGCCTGGGCCTTAAATCAAGGGCTTTTGGCAAGCCCCTCCCCACCCGCGCCCTTCCCATTGGATCACAATTCCGGCAGCTGGAGTTTCGTTCCCAGGCGGTGAGAGTGCGCTCGATCCTGCCGCGTTTCTCAAGTGCTTGAGAGGCGCTGTCTTCTGCCGCTCCGGCAGGGGTGTCCCAGGTGAAGCTCGCGGGGTTCCGCGCTGCGCTCTCGATGGGGCCATTCCGTGTGGACCCTCTCTCTTCCGAGAGCGCTGGGGTAGGAGAAGCCGAGCTGCGGGTTTTAGGCGCCGGCTGGTGAGTCGTAGGAGCACGGGTCCTCACCTCGGTACTCAAGCGCACATGGTGTCCGTAACCGTGGACTCAGGAAGGTAGAGAAGAGCTAAGATTGAGAAAATATCTCAGAGAGAACCAAAGTGATACTTGCGGAGATACGGGTGCTTCTCAGACAGTTCCCATGGGATCAGCTCATTCCTGAAAGGTAGGCATGACTTTAATGGAAAACCTAATTCAAGAAATTGAAAAAGCAACAATTCAAGCAGTAAAAAAGATGTTCAAAGGCTAAAGTAAGTCCCCCTTTCCTCCTGAACTGTTGCCACCGAGTACCCGCCCAGGGACCACCAGTTTTCTAGCTTATCGGGTAACTTGTCGAGACAGTTGAGCACAGGTGAGCACAAGCGCCTTTAATGCAAGCACACAAACACCCAATGCAGGCAGTCCAAGTGATTTGGACACCAGAGAGGGTCACTTGAAACTTTTTTGACGCCTCAATTCTGTAAATAACATCGTTATGTTTCCATTTCTTGAGTTTCCCTCCAGCTTAAGGCATTATCTATAACCAACCACTCAGGAAGGTGACACTATAGCTCTCGCTTCAGTAGTTGGGGAGTAATCGTCAGACCCAGTGGCAAGAGATCATCAGAATTCTGACGGGCTCGTCCTTGTATTCTCGGTGAGAGAGTACAGGCAAAATTGCAGGTGTTGTAGGGTCAGACCTAAGCCGACAAATATTCATACATGAATCCATTCGAACGATCAGGGACGGAGTTGTGGACTTCCATGGGTAGGCAGAACAACCAGATGAGTGTACAACGTAAACCTAAGGGTCTGTGCCCCATAACCACACCCTCTCGAGGTGGTGACATAGCACCACCACTGATATAGCAACTATAAATTTAAATTTGAAATCCCACCAGTGTCACCAACGATCCAGGAAGCATCCCAATGAAAATCTCTGGTCAGAAATCTGTTTCTTTTGCCAGAAGGATATAGGACAATGCCATTGTTCCTTAGCATAGAGGATAATGGCAGTTCTAGGCATGTTATTTTTATGTGTGTGAATAGAGATCTTTCATGCCCTTAAAATTTCAGAATTGGCTATAGAATATATGAGAACTAAAACCATAGTATTACTAATTATGTTAAAAAGGAATCTGCCATTTAAATAATATCCTAGAATATGCAACGAATCTATAGCCCAGAAAGCAGGTGAGTGGTTGCCTGGGGACAGGGATGGAGGGAGGGCATGGATTGGAAACAGGTTCTAGGAAACTGTTAGGGTGATGGGAACATGTGGTATCTCGATTACTGTGCTGGTTTCACGGTTGTGTCTATATATGTCAAAACTGATCAGATTACACATTTCTTAATATATATTTTCAATTATACTTCAAAGCAATTAAAAAAGAAAGGAATCCATATATATGGCATTTTACATTCCTGTAATATTTTAGGTTAGTTGGCTATTAAAGAGGCAGTGTTGCAACTCCAATTTAAAATATGCAATTAAGTAGTTGATTTAGACTTGTATAAAATAGAATCTTAATTTATGGTCAGTATTGGACCACTAAGAAAACTTAAGGTTCACCACAGTAGTAAGATTAATTTGATATGTAGGAATTATTTAGTAATTAGGAAGGCCTTATTCGTTAATTGAGATGAGTAAAGTATTTGGCAAAGCTCTTTGGCATGTATGAAGATGTTTAGCTAAATTTTTCAGTGGGATCTTGTGTCATTCAGAGGACAGGAAAAGTGACTGTTAAATATGATGATTTTTGATACATGTATATATCCTGCATACTCTCCACTACAATAAAGATACAGAACTTTTCCATCACCCTCGAAAGTTCCCTTGGGCCCTACATAGTCAATGTCCCAGGCCATCCACAGCCCAAATAACCACTGATATGCTTTCTGTCACATAGTTTAGATTTTCCTTTTCTAGAATTTTATATAAATGGCATGTATTCTTCTGTGTTTGGCTTCTTTTGCTTAGTGCTGTGATTTTGAGAGTCATCCATGTTGTGGGTGTTGGTGGATTGTTCCTTCTTATTGCTGAGTGGCTTTTCATTGTTGGATGTACCTCACACTATAAATCCATTAGCCATTTGGTGGACACTTGGATTGTTTCCAGGTTTTGGTTATTATCCATTAATCTGCTATAAACATTCATGTACAAGGGAAAAAAAGTGTGTGTTAAAACTTTCTAAATTTATAAAGAGAAGATTTAAGAGTGAAACTTCAAAACCTTAAGGAAGGTCTAGATGTTTTGTTTTTTATAATTTTAAGAAATCAAATATTAATTTTCAAAGAAGCCTCTACATACATTTTTGGGTGCACAGAAGCCACTCCCAGGTCATCAAAAACAACAACAAAACAAAAACAAGCAAAAAAAAAACAAAACCCTCCTCCCAGGTTTACTTGTACACCTCAGACCTGGTATCCTCCCAATCCAGTCACATAATGATTTTCTTAGATTATTCAGTGTTTATGCTATTATGACTTTGTGAATAGTATTCTTGGCAACATATAATTTACTTCTTTTCTTGCAAAAAGTTTTGCTTTTCTTGATGTTATTAATTGCCTTTTGTTCAAATGCCAATTTTTTTTCTATGTACTCTCTCTTTATCTCCAAATCTCCCCAACTGTGTAACTTTCCCCTTAGTATTTCAGGTACCTCATGTCAGCATTGCTCCTACCATTTTCTTATCTGCTTCAATCTAAACTAGCTGCTCTCCAGGGCCACCATTCTGAGTCCTTCTGTGGATTCCCACACTCTATTTTTGACTTGGATCCTGGGCTCAAATTCTCATATTTTCTGTGGAAGAATGCATGTTTTGAGGCCTTACATCTATGAAACTATTTTTATTCTAGCCACACAGAATTCTGGATTAGAAAAAAATTTTTCCTCATAATTTGGTGCTTTGTTTCCTTTTCTTCTAGCTTCCAGTGATTGTTAAGACGTTTGGGTCATTCTGATCTTAATCTTTGGAAATTTTTCTTGAATTATTTTGTTAACAATTCTTTTCCTTCTGTTTCCTCTTCTCTCTTTTTTAGAATTCCTGTTATTCAAGTGTTGACTTTCTGGACTGATCCCCTAACTGCTCCCTTTTCTTTCCTTTCCCATCTCTTTGCTTTATGCCATATTAGTTGTCTGGTAATCATTAAGGCTTGGGAACCAACAAATGAATTGGATACTAAAACTGTTTAAAATGGGAAATTTTATGTTGTATTTATGTTACAACAAAAAATTTTTTTAAATGGTGGAGAGGGGGAAAAAACCCACAAAAACTAACTGGAAGTTCTAAAGTGTGAAAGTTTGTCTACATCTGACATTCCCTGAGCAAGATCTGAGCTGACCTTTTTCTGGGGAACTCCAGGGCATTCTCTTTAGGTCTTTCCGGCCAGCAGGGGTTCTCTTTTCTACAGGGCACCTCCTTGAGTGCTGGCTGGGCAGCGTTCCATCAACCCTCCATCTGGCTAGGGTTTCTGGGAACTGGTCGGCCCCTGGTCTCAATGCTGGCCCAGGAGGAGGGCTCATCCAGCACATGGAGCTGTGTCCCAGATAATTCTCCGCGTGAAAAATCAGACAGGCCGACATATCCATGATCATTAACTTGACAGGCCCTCCCCGCCAACCGGTGCTCAGGTTATGGAGCCCAGGAGGGAACGGCTTCCACTGGCAGTATAGTGAAGAGGGTTGGGGGATGAGAATTGACCAACCCTGGCCTGGAACTCCCTCGCTTACCCAACCTACTTCATGAAGCGCCAAATTGGCCCCTCATTCAAGGTTCTTATGATGGGCCTTAGATTCTGGATAACTACCCATCCCCTACTTCCTTCATTAGGTGCCTACTGTCGGCTTAGGAGGGGATGGGGGCGCCCTTCTCCTAGGCTTTCCTTCCAGGTGCAACAGTGGGCCCTGAGGAAGAGGTACTGCCGAAGTAGACCCCCAGTCCATGCCGAGCAGACTGCCGGCCACAAGCTGGCCCCCGAGGTCAGACACAACCCAAGCTGAACTCAGATGGACCCATCCTGCCTCGCCAGATTTTTCTGCAGCAGAAGTGTGACCAGTGAGTTTTCCTACTGCCCTCTCCATTTCTTTCCCCTGGCCTTTAGGAACCACCCCCTACCCCCACCACGTTGGTTGAGACTGGAAAGAAAACACTTAAGGTTTTGTACTGCCTGGGCAGGAAGTGGTTCTCCCCCACCCCTACAGAAGGAACCAGCCTGGAGAGGGTGTGACTTCGCACGGCCCCTCTGCTTTGGTCTCCCTTTCGCAGTAGGTTTGTCATATCAACTCAGGCAAGCCTGCCAGCTCGGGTACAGGAGCCCGGGGTCAGTCCCTGACCTCGAGTTGCAGCTTTGTTGCTGGCCCCACTGGGAGTGAAGCACCGGAGGAGGGTCTCTGACCTGCCGGAGTCGTCTCCCGGACCCAAATCTTCCAGCCAAGCTGTCCGGGGGAGACCAGATCTCCGCCTCAGGAAGAGGCAGCTCTTACAGAACTTGTTTGCTGTGAAACGTCTATTAAAACATATATATAAAAATTTATGTATTTAAATAGGCAATCTCTCTAGCCCACTCATTTGCCAGAACAAAGATATCGACAAACAGCTAGGAATACATGAACATTTCAAGGAATCTAAATGTTTACCCACTTTAAGAAACTTGATATATAATTATAATTTAGATCTACATTTATGGACATGGAAAGAAAATATGTTCAAAATCTATTAAGTGGAAAAGGAGGTTATGAAATAGGATGCATACTGTTACCACTCTTAAATATATTTGGTTAATGCAGAAAAGAAAAACAAACAAACAAACAATGCTTCTTGCCTTCAGGTTTCCACTCAAATGTCTGCCTCCCCATGATGCATTCTCAGATCAGGGTATCAAACAACATCGGACCACCACCACCACTGTTTTGGCACACTATATTTATGTGTTTATTGTCTCTTTCTCCTCTACTAAAGCCTTAAGTTCCACAAAGATTTTGATCTCTTTTGTTGACAGCATAGAGTAGGCTCAAATACAGGTATCATGAGGGTAGGGGTGTTTGTTCTGCTCACAAAAACACACAGCACCTACAACAGCTTCTGTACATAGTAGTACTTGAATAGTGCATATGTCATAACTAGAAGCTTCCTCCTAATTTGATGTGTAGTATACATTATTAATAGGACTTTCGTGATTGGAGAGGATATATAACTATTTGTACTTTGATAAACGCCAAATTCATTAATCATATAAATCCTAATATTACTTTAAAAATTAAATCACTGCTTCCACAACTATTAAAACTTATGAATGTAGCAAAGTGTTATCAAACCTTTAAATCCCTTAACATTGATAAATGTATTCAATCATATTTTCATGGACTTTTCATTAAAATAACAAATCTACTGTATCAGATTCCCTTAAATGTTTCCAACACTTAAAACAAAACAAAACAAAACAAAATAAAAGCAGATAGACAAATTACAAAATATCAGAATGGCTATAAAACTTATTATCGTAACTATACTTCAGTGGGTTACAGAAACCTGACATTTCCATGGATTTAACATTTATCTACATTTTAATTCAAATTATTCTAATTCAAATTATTTTTTATTATACATTCCTGGTATATGTAACTTTTTGACATATTTCTTTTCCTAGAGTATAATGCCATCAAACACAACAGGGGGAAAAAGACTTCATTTCAGATTAGCCAGTTTTTAACATATGCCTTTAAAAGTTATTTTTTTAAATTTATAACAGCTTTATTTATAGTCAAAAATTGCAAGCAACCAAGATGTCCTCAGTGAGTGAATAGAGCAACCAACTGTGGTAAATCTATATAATGGAACATCATTCAGCAATAAAAAGAAATGACCTCTCAAGCCATGAAAAGACATGGAGAAACTTTAGATAAATATTGCTAAGTGAAAGAAGCCAGTCTGGAAAGACTATGTGCTATAACATTCCAACTATGCAACTTTCTGGAAAAGGCAAAACTATAGAAACAGTAAAAACACCAGTGGTTGCCAGGGATTCCAAGTATGGGAGAAGGGATGAATAGGTGGAGCCTAGGCCATGTTTAGGGCAATGAAACTATTCTGTATGATACTGTAAGAGATATATGACATTATACATTTGTCAAAACCCATAAATATATACAAAAAAAGAGTGACCCCTAATGTAAACTATGGACTTTAGGTAATAATATTCTATCAATATAGGTTCATTAATTGTAACAATGTACCACAGTGTGCAGGGGATGGGGTGAGAGAGGTTATATGAGAACTCTGTTCTCTTTCTGCACAATTTTTCTGTAAACCTAAAACTGCTCTAAAAAAATAGTCTATTAAAAAAAAGTGAATGACCCTTAAATGCTCCAGTCTTTATATCATTTCTTTAAAAAGTACAAGATACTTTTGGGAAGAGGACATTTTGGAGTCTCATTGGCTATTTGAGGAACTAGGAAGGCCTCTCCCCAGGGAGAGTTGTGGGGGCTGATTGTGTGGTGCTGAGCTATACTTGGAAAATCTCTCGTTTTTACGAGATTTCCATGATATCTGAGTTAAAATGTAGACAAAGGAGTGAAGAGAGGCAAGTGCAAGGGGTGGGAAGATCCTACTTCTATAAGGCCTATACTATTTGCTATTACTCAGATATAGAAATCCATAGTCCACCATACTGCAGGGGTTCTGGAATTCCAGGCTGTATGTTAGACTGTAGGCTTCAAAGCCTTGGCTTGTCCCACTGGACCAGTTCGCTCTGGAGATAGATCTACAGCTAGACCAGCAAAGTTGCTCAGCGTGTTACCCTGTCCTTCTGGCTGAGGTCTTGTGGGTGACAGATACTGATATAGACAGATGAAGGAAGAGCTGCATATCTCATTCTCATGAGGAAAACTGTACAATTCCATGATTTGGCATATATCATAAGCATTGGAGTACAAAGCAGGAACTGAGGCCACAAGCATTTCCAACTCTTGATCTTGATTTAGGTTTTACTTGTGGGATTCCCAGAGAAGTCAGAGCCCTGTGCCCAATTGGAAAGGCCTAATGGCTGAGGTGGAAGGAAGCTGTAGGAATGTGAAACCACAGGAAAAAAAGAATAAGGATTGGTGCTTGCTCTGGGTGAGATGGGCACATTCTCCTTGGTTGGAAGGATCTGGCTTGGTTTCTCTAGTGATCACTGTTGCTGCTGTTGCTTCCTTAATTTGGATCGCAGGTTCCTGAACCAAATCTTCACTCTTGACTCCTCTATGTTGAGTTTCAAAGCAAGTTCCTTCTGGGTATTTTTATCTGGAAACATGGTCTGGCTGAATAGAGACTCCAATTCTTCATGCTGTTTGTGGGAGAATGAGGTGCAGTCATGATGCTTCCACCAAACTGAGGAATTGGCTTGATCCTGAGGTACTGACTACATGCTTGAACCATGCATATTGATAAAATGATCTGGCTGGGGAATCTCAAATGGCATTCTGTTCATCAGGGGTATGGGATCAGCTAGTTTCTGTGATTTGAAGTTCACACTGGAATCACCCATGTTGACAAAAGCGTCAGGCTGGGGATTCTCTGGGGCCATTCTGTTAATCAGAGGTCCTGAAATCTGAGATGGAAAGCTGTGATCCACTTGTTCTTGCGGGATCATGCTCATGCTGGAATCACCCATGTGGATAAAAGAGTGGGGCTGGGGATTCCCAGGGGCCCCTCTGCGTGTCTGGGCACCAGTGGTCTCCATTGGTAGGTCTGTCATGAATCCCTTCAAAGCGTCCTGTTTGATGTTTCTCTGTCTGGAAATGCAGTTCCTTCAGTGTGTCCTCATGGTCTAAAAGTTATTTTGAATGTTACTTTCTCTCAGTGAATCAGTGTATTCTTTCAAAGATACTCTTTACAAATATATATGTTTTTAACACAAGTGATAGCATACAGTACATACTGAACTCCCCCACCACCACTTACTTCATCTTGGGGATTGTGCCATATAAGTACTTACTCCATCTGAGATACTATAAATCTGCTTATCTTTCCCCTGCTAAGTTATAAATTTCATGTTGATAAGGATTTTTGTCTTCTTTTCATTGCTTTTTATTTTTTAGGGTTTTGTGAATTAAATCATGTTCTGCACAAAGACCGTTCAAGTCCTGATCCCAAGTCCTGTGTCTGTGAACTCATTTGTAAATAGGGTCTTTGAAGATCCTATTAAGATGAGGTCAAACTGAATTAGGGTGGGGCTTAATCCAATATTACTTGAAGCCCCATAAGCAAAGGAAATTGGACACAGTAACTGTAGGAAACAGGAGACAGATGGCCATGTGAAAGAAGCAGATTTTGAGTTATTGACTGTCAGCAAGCCACCACCAGAAATACTATGGAGTGGAGAATGCATGGCCGTGATACCTTGATTTTGTTCTTCTAGCCTCCAAAACTATGAGACAATAAATTCCTGTTGTATAAGCCAACCAGTCTGTGGCATTTGTGATAACAGCCCTGGCAAACTAAGAGAAGCTTTATAAATTGTAAATTTATAAATAAATGTTTGTTTATCTTGTCCTTCATAAGTGTTACCTTGTACTCAATCTTTTGCTTTTGTCAGTAATGCTATTGCAGAAGATAACCATTTGCACATCAATTCTTGCACATGGATAAAATTCCAAATGAAAACCACTAGGTCAAAGGGTTTATATATATATATATGTTTTTGAAAATGTACTAAAATTTAATCATCCATAAAAGCTGTAATTTAATCTGACAGTAAAACATGAAAGTAATATTAGAGTTAATTATATTATGTATTTTAACTTTGAAAGCGATAGAAATCAGTTATCTAATTTTTTCCTATAAAAGACCCATTTTACCAAAGCATTATGTGCAATTTTAATTAGAATATAATGACAAAATATTTTATAATTTTTTAAATATAAAATTAAGTCAATGGAGAGCCCTCGGATCTTCCCCGACGCGAACTCGCTGCTGGGGCACGGCTGCGGCTCAGAACCGGATTCTACCTCTGCGTCCGCGTCAGCCCAGAGCCCCCTGGGGCGGAGGGTCGGTCCCCGGCGAGACGAGAGGATGGTCATCCGCGTGTTCATCGCCTCTTCCTCTGGCTTTGTGGCGATAAAGAAGAAACAGCAGGATGTGGTTAGATTTCTGGAAGCCAACAAGATAGAATTTGAAGAGGTGGATATCACAATGTCAGAAGAACAGAGGCAGTGGATGTACAAAAACATCCCACTGGAAAAGAAGCCTACTCAGGGCAACCCTCTACCACCTCAGATATTTAATGGCAACAGATACTGTGGAGATTATGACAGTTTTTTTTAATCAAAGGAAAGCAACACAGTCTATTCATTCTTAGGCTTAAAACCACGGTTAGCATCAAAGGCAGAACCTTAGAGAGGAAAAGTAGAAGATGATGAAGATGCATTTTGAAGCGCCCTCTGGTACTCAGCACACACCTGCTTACTTAATGCATCTCTGTGATAAAAGCCACATGCATCATCAGCAACATTTCTTGCCATGGAAAAGATGTTTTTGGAAGATGTGGATATAATGTGGATTGCACTATTGCTCTAAGCCGAATCAAGCATGTGGTGGGTTTTTTCTTATTTTCAGATTTTCCTGCACTTGCCTCACTCATCTGGAGGTGCTGTAGCCTGTTAGAGTTGTCCTTCCTTAATGACTAAAAAGATAAGTGGATGACATCGTCGGAGAGAAAATGCTGGATCTGTCCTGAATTGTAGCAGATGCCAGTATTGATAAAATTCACTTCTCTTTAAGCTACCTGGATTGCACCCTAGAAATTAATTTGCCAGGCTATTAAAGTCTTTTGATCAGAAAGAAAAAAAGCAATGACAAAGGCATTGAAGATTTTTGCTGGAGAATCATAAATGCCACAGTTCTGGTGCTTTGTAATAACACCTGTAGATAAAGTTAGATGTCTTTGCCCTCTTTTTTGTTAGGAAATTCTTACTCCCATAAATCCTCCAAGTTCCTACAGATGTTTGCAAAAATCACTGTAGCAACAGCATGTGAACAGAACCAAGTTATAGGGATGAAAATAATTGCTATTCTGGAAAATATATGCTTCTTTATCTCTTGCAAGTGGGAAGTTTCACCTAAATGTATAATACTATTTGAAAGATATATTTTAAGTGGTGCACTAATTACATAGTAAATTTATAGGAAAATTTATAGGTAAATTATGACTGACATCTGAAGGCATTTTCAGCTCTAGTAATTTATTTATATATAAATGCACATGTATTTTTAAGTGCAGCTCCCCTAACTAACAGCTGCTTATTCTATTTTGTGAAGGGATTATATTTTTTTGAGAAAGGAGGGTCATGGTTGGATATATTTTGTGAACCCTTGATGAGGCATATGAAAAGATACCAATATTGTTGTACAATTTAAACTTTTTCCTGTGTTACTTTTCATCGTTCCTCTAACTTTGCTTCCCCATATTTCTGACCAGTGCACAGTGTCATTTTTTTTTTCAGATTAATTATGTAGACATCTGCCTTCATTCCAGATATGAGCACTTGAGTGAGTTTTCAGAGCAGCATATACCGGAAAGGGGCAGCAGGCTGTCCAGAAAGTAACTGAACTGCATTTGGCATGCAAAATCTCTACTCTAGTTGGAATGGATGCTGATAAACACTGAACGTGTCTACTTCATTAGGGCAGAGGCCCTGTTTCTGCATCCTTGTCCCCACAACAGGGACACTTGCAGTTTTTAGAATACTTAATTGTTGAATGAGGGAACAGCTTTGAATAAGATAATTGCTCAGACAGCTGCCTAGAATATTCTGCTATTCCCGGCACACGGATGCTGGACCCACCATTAGGATTCTGAGCAGGCAGTTTGTAAGAAATTGAAAGAGCAGAAGAATTAAAGCCCTGTCATCCTCCTGCCTTGCTAAATG